>VZTY01017949.1:0-76641 GCA_013400935.1 Turnix velox | reverse complement strand
CCCGCAGCGGTGGCTGCGAGCCGGGGCACCGCCGATGCTCGGGCGGAGGCGGCGGAAAGGGGCCAGAGCTCGGCGGTCAGGGTGTCGGGGCGGCAGGAGCGGGGCCGGTGCCGCCCGCAGCCGCGGCGGGCAGGAGTCCCCTCTTCCCTCAGGGCCGCGCCTCCCACCGCCCTGGGCGCGGGCGGAGGGGCCGTCGCTGCCGCTGAAGACTCGCGCGCCTTTGTTTGAGGAGAGGATGTGCGAGGGCCGAGCCAGGCGGGAGGGAGAGCGGAGAGGAGAGAAGAGAGGGAAGCGGAGAGAAGAGTGGGGAGCGGCTCTCCGAGACTCGCACCTGGAGACGTCTCAAGTTGTGGGCGGGCGGGCCGTGCGGAGCCCCGCTGCCAGGGCGATGGAGCTGGAGATGCGGCTTAGCTCCAATAGTTGCGGGTCCACTATTAAAAATTTCCCAAGTTTTTATCGCAACATACACGCTTCGTGCATCGGAATTACATACATCTGTCTCCTGTACAGCACTCGGTCTTAAACACTACATGCAAGAGGTAAAAGTGACTTTGCAGATGAGAAAGGAGTCGCAGGAATACATCGGGTATAACTGGACTAAGAGCCTTCTGCAGGCGAAAGGATCTACACGATCCAGAAAGATGCACAATTACTGTAAGAATTTAGTGTTATTTACGACTGGTATTTACTTAGTCCTGCTTTTTGTTGTTAATCTCGGGTTTGCTTTACGAGGCCTGCTGAAGTGGCTGCCTTCCAGCCTGCTCAAGCCTCAGGATTTTACACTGAAGTATGTTAATTTTTGAGATAGGTGCTATGCACTGTAACCCTATAAACAAAGATACTCTCAAAAACTCTTTCTAGCTAAGCCGTTTTCATACTGACATCAGGTATCTGACAGCAGAAACTTTTTTGAGACAGGTATAGGTCTAATTGTATGTTTTGATTATAAAACAGCTGTTTGAAAGCTGTATTCAGGTACTCTTTGCTCATCAGGTACTCATCAATTTACATAAGATCCAGAAACTACAGTTTTCTGTCAAAAGGAAGAGAGCTGAAAATTTCAAGACACATTCTTACTATGTCAGTGTTTGTAGAGTTCATCACTCTGGTAAATCTGAACATGGAATAGAAATTATGAAGGTAGGTTAAAAAAAATAATTTAAAGGTTTAATTTTACAGTGAAGTAAACTTCAGCTAGGCTTTCTTATCTAGCTCGTACTACTCATGCCTTTTGCTGTTGATAAAACCTCAGGCTTATTTTTAGATTGAAAAGCCTCTCAATAATCTTGTTAGGCGGGTTATGAAGAAGTAGAAGGAAAGGATTTTGGTACTGTTTTTATCTTCTTTTCAATTACAGTAACGCTGTCAGAAGAGATTGGGTAGTGCTGGTCAGTGAGAGCTGTTTAACATCACATCAGACCTATCACTGAAGTCTCATTTTGGCTAGAGATTTCTAATGGAGCTGTTAAACACCAGTACAACTGATCTGATTTACTAAAACCAAGTTTTTTAAGATGTGTGTATGGGGTTTGCATTATTAAAATCCTCTCTGCTTACATCTTCATGGTGGACAGAAAAAAACTTGCATCTTTGGCAGAACTTCGCTGTTACTTCATAGAAATTTAAAACGGAAAAATGCAATGGTGCTGCTAGTGTTGTACTGTAGCTCTAAGAGAAATGTAGATTAATTGGATTCCCTCTTTATCTACAGAAGCTGTGTACTGTGCACCTCATTCTTCAAATTTGCTCTATGAAAGGCTTAAAAGTACTTAATAACATAGCAAAATGGGCATAAAGCAAATTCTTGATTTTAAAAGAGATGAAATTGTTTCAGTTCTTGCTTTCTGTAGGGTTAGGAGTTAAAGTTTTATTGCATGTTCCTGAGCTCTTCCATTTGTCTCCTGGCCCTCAGAAACAAATTGCCTTAATTACAAAATGGCATGCTTCTTCCCTCCTAACTCTTGTGCTTCTGCCATTCTAACAAACAGAATGAGTCCATAAGTGTAATGACCTGAATTCTATTAATCACAAAGTATTTCAAATGCTGCATGGTCTGTGGTACTTGATTTAGTAGATGAGAGAGCATTTAAGAGGGAAACTATCAACTTATATATATTTGGACATCAAAGCAAACTTTCACTTTGGAAGGGAAAAGGCAGCAAGTAATTCTATTACACAATACATCTTTAACATAATCCTAACTCCTCTCTAAAGCTTTTATTCTATTAAAATAAAAGAATGGACTATTTAATCTTTGCCTTGAATGATGCCATTAGTGTTGACTAGCTTTAAAGATTGTGGCTCCTCCCACTAAAGATTTCGGTTGTGTGAGTGTGAACCCAGACTCCATTGCAGATAGTATGATAGATTTAATTGTATTTGAAGACCCTAGTGATAAAGCTTGAACTTCGACGGGGAGTTACACTGTGAGTAAAAAAATGTACAATCTCTGTTTAAAACTGGGAAAATCTTGAGCAGGATGCCTTAAGGTTTCCTCATCCAAAATACTTTAAACTCCAGCTCTAGAATAGGCTGCATTTCTTAATGAGGGGCCTTACAAGAAAAAGCTATCTGGGAATAAACTCCTAACTGTAGTTCAGTATGTCATGTGGCCCCCAGCTGTGCATCATTTGAAACCATGAAGAAATCCCATGCAGTATGATTTGAAATAATTTTTCTGCCATTTATTCAAAGAATTTGGCCTTAAAGTAGGAAACAATACATTGTAGATGTGTAGACGATGTGTAAAGAATACCACAGCTATTGTTTAGCCAAAGCTGGACATCTACAACTTCATAAACAAGCACTCCTCCTCACTTGTCCTTGTAAGTCTGTGTTTGGTCTTTGTTGTACATATGTAGATGGAGCAGTCATTTTGGACAAGCTGCCAAACTGAAGGTTAGCACAAAACAATCTAACTATTACAGTGGTTAGCAGATGAGATAATTGGGAAGAGGCAGGAAAGAGATACAATAACGTGTTAGAACAAGGGCATTTTAATCAAATGAGAGTGGAATGTGTTTTCCTGTTTAGCTACAGCTACTGATGATGCCCTATAATTTACATGCAAACATGACTTCTTTGTTTAGATCTTCATCTTGCTGCTGAGCTTGGGAAGACACTACTGGACCGTAACACTGAACTAGAAGAATCTTTACAGCAAATGTATGCAACAAATCAAGAGCAACTGCAGGAGATAGAGGTAAATCTTTGAGGGATCCAAGCACTAAAACATCTAGATATGCAGCCTAATATTAATGGAGATCTGTATTTATTGATGTCTGAGGGACACTTTAAAGAAAGATACTGAACACTCTTTAACTACTTCTGTTGCTTTGAGAATCTGAGAAGCTGTACTGGTTTCATCATAGTTAGAACTCTTTGATTGTCAGAAGCTTTGTGTCATTAAACTTCATGCCCAATTTGGCTCTTTTAATGAAAAATAACTTTTTTCTTCCTGTCCAGGGAAATTACTTAAGTTATTTTATTGTTAAACTTTGCTGGGCTTGCCATTGAATTACATGATGATAAATAACTTAGTATATTATTGTATGACACTATTAGTGGTTACAGCACTGAAATCTAAATGCTGGTAAGTGCAGGAGAGACTTAAGTATAATCTCAGAATATATGCTTCCACTAAACTGAGCTGTGGTAGAGGGAGCTACAGTCCATTTAAAATTAAAAAATCTCCCCAAGTGTCATCTTTGTTATCCTATTTATTCTCTGAAACAATAAGTGGAAGCGCAGATACTTAGATTAGTGCCCAGAATTTCAAAAAATGCATTTACTTGGATTGAGATCTAAAATGACCTCCTTGCCATGAATGGATTTTACAATAAAGATTAGTTCTTAAGACTTGGAGAGGACAAACACTTCAAGGTGCGATAGAAATACTGGTCTACATCAGGTTTGACACCTGTATAAAAAGCCACATTTACAAACAAAATTTGAGATAACACAGGATAACTTTGTTACACAAACTAGTAATTTGGTAAGCATCTGTATTTTCATGCTGTCTTTAAATTATAGAAAACATATCTTTACTAAGCTGTATGCATTTATAGAAATAGCCTATTGCCATTAAGGATGTAATATCCCATTGACCTAAGCTAATTTATTTGCTTAAGCTTTTTAGGTGGGCTAGTGTATATTGACTACATAAGTGAGCCTCAGCACCAGGAAGTGGTTAGAATTGTCTTTCCAGCAGTGATCTGTGGTTGGAACGTTGCAGGGTCAAGTCTTGATGTTCAGATGACTTCAGACAATGATGGACTAATTTACACCCTCAGTATCTGATTTTGCTTAGCTAATAAAAAAACACTTTTTGAAGGCTTTATCTGTCTTCTCATTCCTCATCTCCCCCCAAGTGGCTAGGAATAGATGTTGAGTTATCCTATTAGATTCCTCTGAGGAGGGAGAGAGGTAGAAGAACAGTTTTTTTTTTGTGATGAGCCTGATGCAAGTAGTGCCTGCACCTTTGTTAGCCCAACTTACTCTTCTGTGACCAAGACCCTGCAGGCTGTGTTCTTACCTGCCAAAATAACATGCTGTCTTCTCAGTTCTACCACCTTTCACTGTGCAATTTGAAAGTTGTGATAGCAACTCAAAACATTTAATTCTATGAAGAAGACTCTTGTATCTGGATTTCTGGTAGAAAAGCAAAAAGCAAACAAACCCCTTCAAGTACCCAAAGAGAACTTCGAGATGCAGGAATTGAATACATTAGCTTACTGGCAGAAGGAATTGTTAAAGGAATTCATTGAAACAAATGGTAGTAAAGTCAGCATATGCAGGATACAGTACTTCTTAGCTGGTAAAAGCAGTTCATTCAGTTATTTTTATTCTTATATTTCTGTCTTTTGTGGCAATGCAGGATACCCCGCTGCCCAAGGTACTCGTGCAAATGGCATATCCAGTCTCTATGCTGCTTTTCCTAATTTTCAAGTGCTTATCTCTGCAACCTAAAGGTGATCATTCAGCTGTTCCTGAAGCTACTCTGCTGTGGTTTTGACTGCTTTTTCAGTGCAGCATATCACTGTAATTCTCTGTGGATTTGCTCCTATTCATTTACACCTTATGGGTAAAACCTAGAACTGGCTAAGAAATCATTCTAAAATACAGTACTACCTTGTCAGCACTGAAAAGGAAGGGTCAAAGTCTTTGGGTTGCTTAAGATTACATCTAATATATTAAATACTAACATATTAAGCATTTTATAGCCTTGCATCATTGTTTCTGACCTCTGTGCTAACACGTGTGCCACTAATCATTGTAGATGTAATAAATGCTGGATTAAAAGAGCAAATTCATTCCGGTCTGAATCCCTTCTCAGCACTCAGACTTCAGAAATACTCTCTCCTGTGGTAGAATGCAAGAAATGTCAACTTCTGTTGTACGTTATGTGCTCACTTTTGTTTTGGTGGCCTGGTTCTACCAGCCCATCTTGACATCAGCGCCAAAGATACTAGAGATGCAAGGGGGAGAAATTGGTGCTTTGGCTCTTGCATTTATACAAAACTTCTGCAAAAGTCCATTGCAATAAGATGTAGCATCTAATTCTGGCACCAAAGCCTTGGCTTCTGTGTTTAGCCATGCTCATATTGCTGAAGAAAGCCTGAAAATCTCCAGCTCCTAAGAATAACCAATAGGGAAAGTTCATCTGAGATGGGTCACACAGAGATCTTGCTGCTAATCCACATACTATTTTTGTGTAAATCCTCTGTCGTATGTACACAGGCTATAAAAGGATATAGCTAAATGCTATCAAGTTGATCTTCTAGAAGTCTGTATATGTAGCAGCAGTTACTAGTCCTTGATTAAGTTATTACCTGTTCTTAAATTGCCTAAAATGTAAACTCGTCAATCTTTTAATAAGGTAAAAGGTTAAGTAGATTGTTAGAAGTTTTGAGAATGGCATAAGTTCTTGTAAAAGAAGGACTTCTGCCTAGAAGCCTGCTGGATGTTCCTACTTTAAGTTTACTTTTCTGCAAGCAGCATGTAGTAATAGGGAATATATTGCAAAAAATAAATTTGTATGTAAGAACAAAGTATTTTGTATTTAGAGGGTTAGTTTTCTTGTTTGAGTGTTTGTGATGCAAATTCTCATGTACATTTTTAGAACTGTATCAGTTCTGTCCTGTGTGGAACAATATAAAAGACTGTATGAAGAGCCTTAGGTGATTGTTAACCTGTCTTAGACTGAGAATTCCAAGGTTTTTAACAATATTCAGGAACCTGTAAGAATAAAGAGGATGAAAATACACTACGTGGAGCTCTACTTTTTTTTTTTTTTTTTTAAAGGCAGAAGACCTTTGTTTGGGATTACTCACAGGGAGTTATTCCAGTTCCTGTAATGAAAGATTAAATCCAATAATTTGATTATTCTTCCTGACACATAGTAAATTGCATGCTGTCTTAAGTCTGACCACAACCTAAATTCTCTTATGCTGAGCCTAGTGCTGCTTCAGACTAGAAAAAACTTAGGTCAGCATATAAGAAATTTAATTATAGAGAGTGCTACCCACTGTTTCAGCGTCAACACAAAGAAGATTATTTGGTCAATGCTGTTAGAAAATTCTTTTGGAACCCAGTGCAGCTACTAGAAGGATTCAGTAGATAATTAAGGGTTGTGTTGATGTCTGGATTCAAGGCTCTATGGGTGATGACTCCAATACAGAAAAACCCAATCTGCAAGGCCTGAGTACTGGCAGCAAGGGCACAGAAACAGCTTGCACCAGGAAACCCAGCACCTCAGGGTGGGAGGTTGCCCCATCCTCTCTGACTAAGGCAAGCTTACTGATGCCTTTTCAGCTTTCAAGGCAGCCACTGGGAGCTCTACATTTCTGAAACCAAAGTAGTTCTTTTTTCCTATGGATGTGAATAGGAAAATGTAGAATAGTCCTGTCTCTGTGTGAAGTGTAGGCCAGTAACAGCAGTGCTATCTTGCAGTATCTCACAAAGCAAGTGGAGCTTTTGCGTCAGATGAATGACCAGCACGCAAAAGTCTACGAGCAGCTGGATGTGACAGCAAGAGAACTGGAAGATGCTAATCAAAAGCTTGTTGTGGAGAGCAGGGCTTCACAACAGAAGATACTAAGGTAACAAACTTTTACTAGACTGTCCCTTGCTTGCTTCAGTTGATGCTATCAAAAAAAGCAGTCCAGGTGTCTTTGTGTAGCCAGTGAGTGGCTGTCTCTGTCTATGGTGTTCCACAGTACTGTTAAATTGAAAGGACAGCCTTATTTAAGGATCTTTTAGGGCCAAAGAGCAGTCTTCAGGGAAGAAACTACAACGTGAGGGGATGGGAGATACCTCTGTCCTAGACTAAATGCTCAAATGTGTTTTAACAACAGTCCTTTGCATTTTAGCTTGACAGAGACTATTGAAAATCTGCAAACACACATAGATGACCTGCAGCGACAAGTAGAAGAATTGAAAAAGTCTGCAGGAGGCCAGATAAGCCATGAAAGACCTGACGTGCCAAGATCAATGCACAGTTTCACATGTTTGAAGGAGCTCTATGACCTTCGCCAGTAAGACTTTTTAACTGAAATTATTTTAAGGAAAGCTTTAAAAAATGACACAAGCACAGATATCTAGCTAGCAGAAAACCATCTAATGCTCACAATTAGGAAACCATCTGCAAGAGGAGCACCAGGTGCCACTTTTGGTCTTGAAAGGTTCTTTCTCAGTCTCCAACCATATCAAATTGTAGCCTAGAAAACCTACAGTTATTTGCACACCTTTTTTTTTTTTTTTTTTTCACTCAGATACTAGCACACATTAGATAATCTAAAAAACAATGCAAAATATTTTCTGTTAAGTTACCCTTTTCATGGATGGTTAGAGATGTTTTTTTCTTCAAGGCAAGCAGGATTATTGCAATAGTTTTCCCAAACTTAAGATGGTTGAAAGAATGCTTGCACTGGTAAAATGGTGCTGAGAGCCTTGGGCTTAGAGCGGTTCTCCCCAGCTGAAGTGCATCAGGGTGCCCATGAGGACTATCACCTGGAGGTAATTTTGTATGTGGAGCATCTGCACAGACAGTACTGCCTGAAATTAGGACTGTCAAATCTATACATCCAAAACCAAGTTACTTCTTGGCAATTCGAAAGTTAAGTAGATTCCTTACAGAGTTCCTTGCCAAAGACTTGTGGAAATAAGAGCTTACAGAATTGCCTTGTCAATTTTGAAGCTTGTTTCCACAGTCAGGAGTGATAAAAGTTACAAGAGTGGAGGAAAAAAAATCTGATGGCCAGAACGAATTGGGTGATACGTTGAGGCAACATGGTACGTCTGGTTATTCAGTGAGTTTGTCTGGAACTTGAATCTGCCATTCTGCTTAAGTTGAGAGGCTTGATTTGGTGGCATGGAAATATTTACAAATTCTGTTCTGATTGAGTAGACAGATAGCAGTCACATCACTCACCTGCGGGGATACTGAGGTGTGCCAGCACAGTTTAAATCTTTTGTTAGTTACCTGGGACAAGAAAACTTTAGGTGGGCAGCTCTACTTCTAACATTTAGTAAGACTTACTTTTCTTTCTACAGGTATTTTGTTTATGATCATGTGTTTGCAGAAAAGATTGCTTCAATGGATAGTCAATTAAGTCCTCTAGAAGAAGAAAATGAGAACTTAAAAAAAGCAGTTACAGTCCTGCAAGCCCAACTTAACCTAGAAAAAGAGAAAAGGGTAACAATGGAAGAGGAATACAGTCTTATTGTAAAAGAGAACTGTGACCTTGAGCAGAGGCTTGTTGATACAGACTTGTATCGGGCTCGTGCGGAGGAGCTGGAAGTGGAAGTGGCTGAAATGAGACAAATACTTCAATCTGAAAACACATCCCATAATGCAGAGAAATTGGTGCCAGAATCCTTTTTCATTTCATTCAAGGAATCTTTAGAAAAGGAGCTTGGTCAGAGCCCGACAGATGATGGACTTCTGACTGTATCAGAGCATGAGAAGGCAGCTCTGAAACGGAGCAGCAGTGAAACCATCCTGAGCAGTGCGGCCGGGGGAGACATTCTAAGGGGCCACGAAGAAACATGTATCAGGAGAGCAGAGGCTGTGAAGCAGCGAGGAATCTCTGTACTTAATGAAGTTGATGCTCAGTATAATGCTCTGAAAGTGAAGTATGAGGAACTCTTGAAGAAGTGTCAAATGGATGAAGAGTCTTTGAAACACAAAGCTGTACAAACACTGAAGCAGTATTCCAAAGACCTAAATGTGGGAAATACCCAGTGTGATCTTGCAGCTAGCAATCAAGAATTCACAAATGTGGAGCTGAGTGACTCTCCTACAAACACTCTTCCTGAATATAAAGCGCTCTTCAAGGAAATTTTTAGCTGTATCAGAAAAACAAAGGAAGAAATAGATGAACACAGAGCTAAGTACAAGTCCCTCTCTTCTCAGCCATAACAGTGGACACACTGATGACCTGTTTTCTGTTGGTGACTAATCGGTTAGTCAAGATGGGGAAAAAATTTGATACAAGTGTCACAAGACCCCTTAGACTGATGTTTCTTGAGCGCTCACAGTGAATGTTTTGAATTGGCTTGCCAGAGCTGTAGTGAGCAAGCTGGTTAGTTAACAGCTGGTCTCCCCAGACCTTTGTAGCAGTAGATTTAGTGACATTTAGCACAGTTACACAAACTAGAGGTTTTAAAGCAAACAAACATCATAGCTTAATACTATACTGACACTTTGTACTATGCTTAATCTCTGGCCAGAGCAGGAACTGATACTAGTTTCCTTGGTCTGCTTCAACAATAACAGAGCTAAGAGATATGTACTAACGTGCTTCTGAAAAGGAAAACAACTAAGGCTTTCCTTTGTCAGTGATGAGCTATCACTGTAATTGCATCTGCGCAGAAAATAAAAACCAAACCCCTGATGAGTATCTCAGGCAGCTGGTTCTTGAGGATGAAGTTCACCATCAAGCTGAACTTGCTTTGGTGGGGAGGTGGAGAGCTGGCACAGCAGCCTGCACCCTGTGTGGTTTAAGCTAAGACTGTGTTTTCACATGCACTAAACTCTCCCATGGGTTAGTGTGAACATCTTCCTACTAAGAAAGGATTTGATGTAAAGTTTGTGTGGCTTTTTTTAGGTATGGTTTCTGATGTAGGGCACTTTTGTCTTAAGGCAAGATACTGTGAATTGACTGTGTATGCTGTTGGGGCCTTCTGTTCTTTGGTGGAATGTCTGCAAAGTATATTTTCATGTGTATTTGGGAAGGTAGAAATTGGCAATTTAGCTATTTATCTTTAGTAGTAGCAGTAGTGTTGGTATAGAGGAATAGCTTCTAACCACAGACTCCAGGTGCTCGAAGGAGAGTATCATAAGGTTTTTGCCTGGCCTGTCTTTTGTCACTTGCTTCCAGTGTCAGCTTTTGTGGCCCCATTCCTTACTGCCCCAGCATGGGAAGATGAAGCTCCCAGAATGCACCTTGCTGAGAACTGGGGACCATGCTCTTCTTCTTCTTCTCTGGCCCCTAATAATAACAACTCATATGTATCTGAATTCTAAAAAAACAAAGAACGTGAAGCACGTTCTTTAAAGTGTGAAGGAAATGAAAACAAGGAATTTAAGGGGAGGGCACCAAGAAAGGTGATACCCTTCTCCTTTTAAAGAGTCTCATAGATAATTTGGGCAGCTCTTCTTGGCAGTTGACTTACCTTCTGCTTAATTTGCTGTGATAAACCAGCCAACACAATGTTGATTGTTTGACAGCTTCAGTTGAGCTGAGGCTGTTGCAGTTCTGTCTGCCTTACGTCATACCTTGTTCATGCTGTCTATGGCAGTCCTCACCTGCAGTATTAAGACTTCATACTGTGTAAGTTTCTCCAAAACATGTATTGTGTTCTGTAAAATTATTTTTAAATGGGAATCTGAAGATTTGAGTATTTTTCTAAGCAAATAAAAAATCCAGCCAAGCTACATGTCTAACCAGTAATGATGCCAATCTGTACCAGGCATAGACTTAGCACAGCTTGGCACCTGCATTATGTAGTCTTGCCATCTATCCCATGCTACCCAAATGGAGTGCCCACTAAATGCGTATCTAAAAAAAAAAGGCTGTGCTATGTGGAAAGGGGTGGGCCCACCTCGATAAACTACAGTGTATCTCCTCCTTGTGGTGTTTGTCAGTGCTGTTCAGAAAAGGGGAATGAGGCGGAAAAAGCATGAGGTTACCTGTATGGTTTCTTACAGCCTTATCTGCTGGAGGTCTGCCCCAGTTTGGACATTGGAAAGTGGAAACCTTAAACAAAAAAGACATAACATGGTTAGTCACAAGTGATTTACTACTAATATTCCTCACCACTTCAGGGAAAGGGGGACCCACACCTGCTGGCCCTGATGACATGTAAAAGCAATTTTTGGTTCAGTAGGTGTTCAGGGGCTAATTTAGAGCACTTCTTATATATACCATTTTTATGCTTTAAGAATCTCAAAAAAAAAGTTCACTAATTTCCACAGAACTTGATGCTTCTGTACCATAGCTTCCCCTTAGCTTTCTGTGCTACAAAGGCTGCCACAGCTGCCTGAATGTAAAACACCTCCCAATTATGTTGATGTGGTTAATTTACTACAGTACACTATTTATTTTCCACAGAAATGTAAAATGCCACAGCTATGCTAACAATATTCTTAGCCAATCTTATCTGGATTACATATCTTAATCTGCTTACTTTAGACTACTCAACTCGGCCTTTCGGAGCATAAGTAGATGACACAGAATCTCCTTGAGCTTTTCATGTGATGGAAATTATAGTGAAGTGGCCACCCTGCACAAGGCTTACAGCCACATAGTCCTGTAAGATAACTCACTGCACTTTCGCTTCAATGATAAACTTGCAACAAACCTAGCAGTTCCTTGTCCAAACAGTCACCTCCCAGGACCACTAAAGAACATGAGGGAAAGCAGGTCAACTGGACTGAAACATTTCCTTTCTCTATAAGCTTTCAGGCTATAAAAGGAGTGGGTACAGCTTCTGTTCACTTCTGGACAAATACAAGGCAAGGTAGAATTGGCCTTCAGGGTAAAATTTTATTTTAAAAAATTACACAAAATAGGTTTTACATTGTTGCCATGTGGTAACTACAGCCAGATACCTTCCCAGAGAGTGCACTCAGTTTCTTAACGTCCTGTATTTGTATACAGCAAGGCAAAACATCCCTCAAACAAAACCCACACCAATAGAAAAGAAATCCAGTAGTTTCTCCACATCTGCTTCAGATGTAGGTGCTTTTCCAAATAACTCATTTCACAGACAAGGGGTGAGAAGAATGGCTATGTTGTACAGAGTTCAAAGAGTAATTCTGTTCCTCCCTTATTGGCTTGATATTTCCATGAACATGACAGATCTTCTATTTATAAGTGGGGCTGCAAGGACTATTACAATGCTCAGACTAAAGTATGAGCATCTAGCTATGTAACAGAAACTGGGATGTTTGTAAACAATGTAATTTATTTATTGGCATTACTTACAAAATAAAGTATTAGACCATGATTTTTCCATCACGTCTGTGTCAGTATATAGTTTTATTTCTTATAACAAAACAGAACAGGAATTGAAATACATTAGAAATCCCAGATTAATCAAGCTGCAGTCAGGATCCCACGTTGTCTTCCTAGTTGCTTTTGCACCCAGGCGGCCAGGCAAAGGTACAAGTGAGTGCACTGGGATGTCAATGCTTGCGATGCCCACGTACCCCAGAGTAGGTCAGATCCTGCCCCACACTCCTGAGGCCCTGGCATCACTCTGTGCCACTTGCTGCAGGGTCTCACTTTCATCCTGGAGATCACTTGAAAACTGCTACCACCACTGTCAGGACTGCACCGTCCCCTTAAGATACCACATTCCACCGTAGCTCACACAGCAGTCCTGCAAAGAAAGCAAAAGTCTGTAAGGTTTTGGGAACCACGGGCTGGCTTTGGGACAATAAATTTGTTCAGCCATTCAAGTGCCCTCTCCAGTGCACCAGGGCAAGCAGGAAGCCAAAGCAGCAGCTTATCTCCACCCTGAAGACCAGAGAGCTTAAAAGATGATAAACAAAAGAGGGTGAAGGTTGGCCACGAGGAGGACAAACAGTGTGATGTCAGCAAGGAGTTGGCCTTTTTTACAAGAAATGGACATGGTGCAGAAACCAGCTTGGGAAAGGCTGTGGGGAGGTGGTGAGGACAAGGGGGAGTAAGGGGTCATACAAGCGGATAGTCAGGTGGAGACTGAAAGGCGCAGCAGGAAAGGCTGGAGCACCAAGGCTGCTGCAAGAAACAATGTTCTGTGGCAACAAACTGTCTAACCTCCGAACTGTGCTTTGGGCTTCTGACCACATTGCTCAGTTTACAATGGGTCAGAACCACAGCAAAGGAGCTCAGTAAGTGAGCTTTCTTGTGGCTCTTCATTTTTCTATTAGATGAGCACCCAATCTCATGAGTTCTAAGCTTCTCTTTTCTTTTTATTCTCACCCTCCCATTCACACAATTCAACACAGGCTGTAAGTACTGCTGCAGGACTGGTGCCAGTGAGCTTAGAGGGAACAGAGTATCTATTTTTAATCAAGTTTTGGGACTCACACAAATCACAAAATCAAGTAAGAAATTAAGTGTGAAGGTAAGAAAGAAAGTCTGCAGACTTCTTCTGCAAGTGCAGAAATACAAATCCTGCCAGTCTGTTCCTCTGTGCATAAAATAGAAACATGGGCAGATGGGGAAATCTGAGTCAAAAAATCCCACTTAATTCAAAGAGAAACACAATCTCTTGTGGCTTAAAGAAGCCAGAGAATCTTTCTGTTTCATTAAATAATAGTTCTAAATTTTATTTCAGAAACAAAGGTCATTCAAGACTAAGAAACAAATCCATTCAAAGCTAAAAAACCTGATACAAGGCTGGTGGCACAGTGACTTGCATAAAAACAGTACCTCATTTTTAGGGGCAGATTTTTTTTTTCCTAGAAATCGGTTATCTGTCACAGAGCAACAACACCCTGTAAAAAAGAATGCTAGTACATGTTCTAGAAGCTTCAGGAGAGCTGATACTGATGCTCATCTAGTTGTTTGACACCTCTCCAGCCTTGGCAAACCACACAAAATAGTCTGTACAAAACTGCTGTCTGGCAGCCAGAAGTGTCTCAGCTTAGTTTAACGCTAAGGTGACCAGGTTCTTTCAAGCAAGACCAATTCATTCATTATCACAGCAAGAGATCTGTAATTTTTCACATATTCTATTATTAAGTTTCCAGACCACAACATAGTAACGTGCTACTCCAGCACTCATCTTACTCAAGTTGCTGACAGTGAGCTGTAATTAAAGTGTGACATTAATTGGCAACTTTCCCCTTGTCAGTCATGGGCTGCGTCCTTTATACCTCACACTTGTACCATCAAAGACAGATGAAAGGATTCCAAGAGACATTCACAATGAAATGTATTAACTGCTACTTTCCCTGTTTGTTTTGGCTAGTTTTGCTCCCTATGCTGCTGCACGTCCTCCTAGAGAATTAAAAGTATTTCTGAGTATGTGCTCTTCCACATTAACTCAACAGCAGTAGGCTGGTAAACTCAGAACACTTTGCAGAACCCTCCCATTAACTTAATGTTTAATTCTGCATTATTTAAAAATAACTCAGAGCGTCACATTTATTATAGTCTCTTCTCTGCTGATCCAAGATTACAAATAAAGTTTGTTGCAATAATATAATGTGCAAGTAAAAATCACTCTCCTTGAAGGCAATGAAAATCAAACAATACAAGCTGAAAAACAGGCTCTATCTGCACTCCAACATCAATTGTTTTGTCATTTCAAGGTAAAGCATGATCCTCTGCTCAAGCTAAGCATTCAAATTCATGTATTGAAAGGATCAAACCCACAACAGTATAGAAACTTACTTTTAACACTCTATCAACCTCCTGCTTGTTTAGGTCTTCTCCACATTCTTGACTCAGCTGATTGTGGATGACATTCCTGCGCACGCGATAATTTTTTGAAAAAATTTCAAGCAAAACCTGACGGTGCTTTAAAAGAAAATGTATCATAAATACAAAGAGAAGAAAAATGATTCCTGTCTTCCATTATATCAAAACTGCACATGCCTCAATCTGTGCAAAACATTCCCTGAACTGCATCAGAGGATTCTCACTGAGTAATGCCAAAGTCACTCCATACACATCTGCTCCCTAGGAGTGTCCTGGCCTCTGAGGGCTCTACAGGGATCTCTCCACACCCCATGGTCACACCTGCACTCATTCTGTGACTTGGGGTGATCCCAGCAGGGTGGATACTACTCAACTCCTTCCTAAAAAAATTTACTCAAATCACAGACACAGAAGCTAGTTTGCCCATCCACACTTCATTAGGTTCCTTCCCTTTCATTAAATTTTCTCTGAGAGCAAATAAAATTCAGGAGATGCTCACATATGTTGTAATAATTTCCCATTCTAAGTATAAACAAATACACTGGTTAACAGCATCATTTCCTCTCTAGTTAATATTGCATTACCATCAAAGACAAAAATACCCCCTTCAACTGAACCCTGGTGTAAGGCCTCATTGGTGAATCCCTTCTCCTCACAGATTCAAAATTATTTGTATTCCACTGAGCTAGTTACTGATATGTATCACCAACATATAATGTAATTTCTGCCCACATTGCTTTGTCCTGACACAGCAAAGACGACCCTGTGAGCCGTGAGCTTCCTTTCATTTGGAAATAAGTGGATATTCAAAACTTGACACTTCAGTAGGGAAAGCAGACAACTACCTGCTGTACCAGCTCCAGAGACACACTCAGTAAGCATGTTTTAGGGAATATCATGCTTTTATCTTTACCTGATCATAAGTATCACCAGCTTCCCAAAGAGCATAGACCTTTAGTTCATCTGGCGAGGCAGCAGTCTGTGGAGGAAACTGAGAACAAGAGGCTGTTAAAAATAACCATCTATTTAATGAGTTCTGCTAATGACTGTGTGACGCAACATCCCTGGACATTTATTCCTCAATCAAAAATGTCACTGACATGTAATGGGAACTGCTGAAACCACGTAAGCTCCTCTCCCATTGTACACTGTGCCACTGAGCAACTGTGCCCCAGCTCAGGCAGGACCTGCCCTACAACCATGGGGCAGACAGACTTCCACAAAGACAGGACTGTGTCAAACCTCTCCTGCTGGTTAATTCTGCAGCACAGATCCTGAATTAATGAGGAGCTAACAATGGCCCAGAGAATGGGATGAGGAGGCCACAGCACTCTGATGTGTGCTTGGATATGCCCAAGCCAGACAGCACAAAAACTGGTGGTCTCCCTTGTGGTGTTTCAAGTCTTTGTTTCCCCAGTGCCACACACACACTTTGCACACAACCGAGCACATTAATTCTACTCCCTCAGAACAATCCCCATTTCTGATCTGTATTTCAACTTCCATGCTGCAGGCTCTCTCTAATCAGCTTGCATGCTTCCACCTCTCTCTGCCTTGCCTGCTCTTTTGAGCATTCATGTGGCTTCTTTTCCTCTCTTCCTAAAGGCAACTGATTCCCAAGATTGCTCCGGTTGTGACCCAATTCAGCCCTGTCAGACGTCTTGTATTATTAATCTCCTCTTAGGTCCTTTCCCATGATACCAAACTCATTTTCCTTTCCTGAGCAATCTACTGTGACACACGCCTGGCTGTCTCACACAATCACACCTATCACTTTCACAAAGACAAAGAAACAAAGACACCTCTCCACACGTGTAGGAGTAAAGCACACACTGAGGAGATCTGTTGCAGGTATGTTTTGTCACTTCCCAGAGGGCTCACACAGGCCACCTTTCCTCCTTCAGCTATGTCCCTGTCCCTGAGAGAATGAGCTTGTATAACTGCAGGATGTGAATCGGGGATTGCATGAGATGATACTGTAGCAAAGCACTGGGTCAAGTTGCCCAGAGAAGCTGTGGCTGCCTCATCCCTGAAGATTCTCAAAGACAGGCTGGACTGGGCTTGGAGTAACCTAGTCTTGTGGGAGGTGTCCCTGCCCAGGGCAGGGAGATTAGAACCAGATGATCTTTGAGGTTCTTTACAAACCAAACCATGATTCTGTGTTAACAGAAGAAAGTTAGGACAGGGAGTCACTGCAGTTCAACAGTGTGAACACATAAACAGAGCCCCAGAGACAAGTAAGTCATGCAGCACACTACACAGCAAAGAAAGCAGGGTGCAGGGACAGCCACAAGCCAGATTCCACACAAACCTCCAGCAGCTTCAACATATCCAATACAGGACAGTAACTGAGAACATATCTGTTGTTCTGGATCACCATCACAGGACAAGCACATTTCAGAGACTGGACATTCAACTGCTCCCCCCATCTCTTACCCCCAAAGTACAACAAGGGGAAAACATACTTACAGGCACCAAAATCTGTTTGCAGCCAGTGTCCAACACCATGTCTTGTAACATTTTGTCTGAAATGCCACTGAACAGCGTATGTCCTGGAGGCAGACTGGCTAAGTGAAGGTTAAATAACCGTTTAAGCTCACTCAGGGTGAGTACAAATTGTTTCTTAAATGTTGACGACACAAAAGCCTTCAGTTCTTGGGCTACCCGGTCAATGCAGCCCCCAGGCAAGTGGCCATTTAAAGAGTCTATGGAGTCCTCTTCTGCATGGAGGCCATTGACAATGCCGTTGTTCATGCCCTTATAAGCTGAGGTATCCATCACCTCGTCGTCACTCACAGGCTCCTCCTTAATGCAGACACTGGTAATATCCATCTTAGCTGAGGTGTTGTTTGATTTCCCCTCTGCCTTTTGCTTCTGGAACTCCTTCTCCAGCTGACCATAGTTCTGCTTGACTTTTGCTTTAGCCATGTTGACCCTTTGTTCCCCAGAAACCAGCAACAGATTAACTTGTAAGAAACAAAAGATACCATAAATCTCAGCATAACCAGATCTCCAGTCTTGCAGAATATCTCTTGCAGGGCTCACAGTGATATAAAAGCAGAAAACAATCTGCTTGTGAAACCTAAGGCATAAGCCCATTTTGTAGATTTTATTCCAGTTTAGGGGCTTTTTGGTGGCTTTAGTGATGGCGTTTGTTTTTTTTAGAAGACAAACATAATGACAATTGTAAGCCAGGCATCTGGGGAATGATGTTCAAGGAACTTGAAGCAAAGACATGTTGTACATGTTCAGTCATTTGTTATGCAAATCAGGAAACCAGGATACAAACTCTCAAACTTCTCCACTTGTGCCCTAGTGCTCATCTGTCCAACAACTGCTTTTGGAATATCTAGTGGCAGGTGGGGCCCTGCTGCAGGAACTGCCAGAGCTCACACAAGGATGTTGTGCAAGTACAATGAGGAGAGTGAAGGAGTTAAACTTAGTGAAACTGAGTTCCCTTTCAGCATCCAGTGCATGGTATCAAAGTCTGAGGCCCTCTTGGTACTATCTGTCACACAGTGATGATGAGAAGGGGACAGCAGGGACTCCCTTCCCATGCAATCCTCCACCTCTTCCCTTGCACCCTCTCCACATCCAACTATCTAAAGGTGAGAGGAAGGGGAACATGGGCAGCAGAGGAGTCCAGTTTCAACCCCACGAGAAGGAGTGGTGTATTTAAGGCAATCCTCTCCAAATAACTCAATACCAAACCCTTCCAAGCAGATCAGGCACAGGTTATTGAAATGGATCCCTATGCTTGTTTGTCAGTTCTGCTTATACTCTTCATTGACTCCAGTGTCTGGCAATGAGATAAATGTTCACTTAAAACTTCCCAGATTCTCAAGTTTTCACAATTTTTTAGGATTATAGAGCCACTACTTTAATATTCTCACTAGCATCCATGGTGAAGAATGTAAGAAAGAGACACCTCCTTACAGCCCCCTGCCGAACACATTTTTCATTAATTGCTCAGCCCTCAACCATACCAGAGCCCAGAGCAAATCAGGGGAAAAGAAAAAAATAATCACATAATGCACATTAGTTTACATACAGAGAGGTGAGAATTACTTGTGCACAATCTCTGACCCTTCTACAGGAGCAGCTTGCATCCTTGCACCACACAAGCTGCCTTAAATGAATAAATGGATAACATAACCAGCTGCTTTTACACTAGCAAATAGCAAGACTCCAGTGTCATGGAATCCTCCTAAGTCAGCTACAAGGATGCTACAGAAAGTCTCTGACACCCCAAAATCAGTGATGCCAGTAAAGACCGAGATCTGTCCCAAATAATCTAGAGGAAATTGCAAGAAAGAAAAAATATCAAACAAAGCAAAGCAAGGTTCCCATCATGTTCAAAACCAGGAAACAATGCCAAAACATCAGCCTGGAATACTGAAGGATGTATGTGCTTCACGATGCTCTGCATGAATCATACCTGATTGTGTCTCTTGTTTCTTTGGTGTCAAGTGCTCCTTTAAGAGATTATAGACCTTTTCTAATCTGAAAAACAAAGAGAGAAAGTACCAGGATAGCTTCAGTTGTTGTGTCTGCATGCAGCCATGCCAGCTTTAGCCATTAGCTACAACACTCAATTTCTCCAGGAAGCCAAGGAATGACTTGAATAACACAGGGACACCTCCCCTCTGCTAGTGAAAATGAGGGCAAAACCTTCAACGTAACACGGATCAAATAATTATCAATGTCTACAGAAACTTCGCACTAGATAGTTTTTACCCTATTACCCAAAATAAAATAAGTCATGTACTTGGCCTGAATGCCCATCCACAGCATGTGTTGCCTCTGAACTATATCTGGATGCTTCTTAACAAAGTCTTCATCATAAGGGAGCATGAACTCCCAACCTTTGTTTATTCTTGCCACAGACATGTGCTCTAGAAAGTCTTTCACATCTTCTGGGCAAAGCTAAAAAGAAAAACATAAATAATACAAAAGTCAATTTATATAGGACATATGCAGCCATGCAATGGGCATTGTTCCACACGACAAAGAGATGGGCAGATTTGATACATATATGGGGCACCTCCATACATACACCCCCAAGTCAGAGACTTAGTTGCACCAACCCTCTCTGCACCAACACTTCCATACATAAAAGCATAGGATTGGAGAGCTGTGGTGATTAATCACCTCAGAGTCAAATTGCTCATGGCATGGTCTGTGAAGAAAAGGGGGTTTCCATACTGAGATGAAAGAACTATTGTGCTGAGGAGTACATTCTACAATGTTAAACATAATTTAGAGCTGCAGGTCAGACATGCTGCACCTACACACTCAGCTTTTAAGCAGCACTGGATCTTGTATTCCAAAAATAGATGGTCTGTGCATAAATTGACTCAGGTTTTACCACTTTACTGCATTTTCAGGAAATATTTTTTTTGTCCTCTTTACGTAACATTTCTTGTTTATTTGCCAGCTTTAATGGAACATAGATGTTGTCCGAGTTGCTTCAAAGGTTTTCACTCAGCACTGACAAGTAGCAAATACCAACAGAAAAGTTGCTCTTTTGTAACACACTGAAAGCAGAGCAGGCAGGGTAGCATGCATCTGCTGTGGTGCATGATCTGTCAGTTTAACTCAAAGTGTGTGCAGCTTCCCACTGAAACAGATGAGAGGACAGGACACATTCCAGCAGTGGCTCACCTACAAGGCCAGTCATATCCTGCAGAGTTGTGGTAACTGGGGTAACTGCTCAAAAAATCGCCAAAAAGAGTATGTATCTATACCTGTCGCAAAGTGAAAGTGTGATTGCTGAACAGAATTGAAAGCAGCAATGCAGACACTGTAGATCCTGAATAAAGGCTTGTAGCAGCATCCACTACGGACCTACAGACAATGCCCAACACTTATCATCTACTTCTCGTTGATGAAGAAAAAAACGCCACTCACTTTTGTCACTGCTGCCACTTCCTTTCTCACAACCCAGCGGTCCTGAGTGAACTTCCACATCTAGGAAGGCAAAAAGGAAGAAAAACCTAGTAAATATTTAGCAGTTGCTTTGCTGAAGCTGTAATAACAACCCAGTGCAATGATTTAACCAGAAAAATAGAAATCCCACTACCTTCAGGAATGTGGAAGGAGATTGGAGATTTTTGGTCAGATAGCAGAAAAATGCTTTCTGGCCTCCTCTGTTCTCAAACAGCCATGATCACAGTATCAAAAGTTTTGGGAGTCCCTGGTTTGCCTTGGTGAACCTGTGACTAAAAAAAGCTATGAAGAATCTCTAGAACTCCATTTAGCTTCCAAAAACCTTAAGTCCCACTGTAGCAGTGCTGCGAGTCCAGAAGTTGCTCATATACTTGTTCATGGTAAAGCAGAGCAGCTCTGAAGGTCTAACATCCTGAGAGGCAGCTGCTGGGAGTGAGCTAACAGGGTACAGGAGGACTGAAGCAGAACACTCTCTGAACATGGCCCTTTGATTTCTTTCTGTGTCTATTTAAGTAGACTATGATCTATTTTAGTCTATGTGCATAATGTGGCAAAGTATTCAAAATCTCATTATCACCAATGTCTTCTGGCCCTGTAATGTCACCTATGTATGCTTCTTTCTGTCTGCTTCAGCTTCTCTCTGCCCTCAAACACACAGACCCACCATGCTCATTTTAGGGCACAGGACACTTCTGTTTTAAAGCCCAAGCAGCTGCTGTCCGAAGGAAACCTATCTACCATTTCTCCCTGCACACAGCTGAGGCAGCCATTTCTATCAGGCCCTCAATGAGAGTCAATATTACACATGCCCTCTGAATTTATTTTGTGAGAATCTGTGTAAAAACCAGAAGCTTTCAGAAAAGACAGAAATTGCTTTTTCCCCTCCCTAAAGTACAGCATGGAACAGGCCATGAATATTTTTTAACCTTATTAACCACTTTACACCAATAAATGCAGGTAAATAAAGTTCACATTTTAAGCAAGAATGCATTTTCTCCAGAGACAGAGATATTTTCTAATATTTTAACTCTTTACCTGTTACAGAGCTAAAGATCAAATTACTTGCTTCTAAGATCAACTCAGATCTGGTTCTCATATCCAAATGAATGTAATCTATCTTTACATCTTAATCACTAGAGCATAATAATCTGGTCCCTAGAACTCTGTGCACAACATGTCCCCTAATCCACTGTGCCATGAAGACTTAATTCACATTGCAATCCAGGTCTCCCCATGGCAGTGTCTTGGGCAGACACCAAGACACAATTAAAAAGTCAGTTTCAATCACCTTTACTTTTATTTCACAACAGGACTGTAATATCCTTAGAGCGTCTTGCACAGCATTCTTATATTTAGAGATACATCTCATCATCAAACTTGGCAAACAAGGAAAACAGTTAGGTACAACTGAAAAAAATGAACACAATGCATTCATCAGGTTCTCTTTGATGAGGTGAAAGCCTTAAACAGAGTATGAACTTAGGAAAGGCTTTGGGACTGAATTCTTTCCATGGTTAGCAAAAATAAACACAATGCAGAGATTGTTCCTTCTTGCTGTGGTTATGTGTGTGTTTACAAAATCTGCATTCATTTCAACTTCCATGTGCAGCTACTGCTAACAGACGGTGCTTGGGAACAAAGTCCTTACACTGATTAGCAGCTCTGGGGAATAAAGTCCTTTTCCAAGATCAACAGCCCATGTTCATGGAACACAAGGCTTATCCACACTGCCTTCCTGAGACCTCAGGGTTCTGAGCCCAGGGAATCGTATCCAGAGGAACAAGCACTTCATTATCCAGTCCTGGCTTTTCTGCATGCCCTACACTGTGGTGGCTATGCCATAGGGGGTCTGCAGCACATATTACACAAAGGGATGAATACTGTTGATGACAGATGAAGCTGCCAGCTAGCCACAATGACAATCTACACCAATGCTCCCGTGACAGACTTGTAATAAAATCTTCAGGATTAAAGTACAAATAATTTCTTTGCAGGAAACACCTTACTGCAGTAGAGGAGAGTTTTGCAATGCCTTACTTGGCCTCTCAGGCAAACTTTTCCTGCTTTATCCTCTCAAAACAATAGACACTTTTATACTTACAACAAAGTCTCTCCCTCTGCAGAGCACTTCAGCAGGGACTCCACTATGTGGACTAGAAGTATCTTTTGGGTAAAGGACATCACTGTTAATTAAAAAGGAAAACAGATTAGATAGTAGGTACTCCATAAAGATGTCACTGGTGATTCATAAAGATGCCATTTGTGAAGACTAATGTGACAAACACGTCCTTCCTGCTCTGCAGTTAAATTACTCTTTTATCCAAACCCTAGTTTTGGCATAATTACATCATTGCAATTCCATTAGTCCAGAAAGGTTTACGCCAGCAAAGCACAGCCTTGCGGCTAGCAGATGGGTGCAACACAGCTACCAGCTCTGCACTCAGTACCCCACACCTTATTCATTAAGCAAGTAATTTCTTCTAGAGGGTAGCTCCCAGCTGACAAGAGCAGCATCCACTGATGATCAGCAAGTTAACAAGATGATTGCACAAAGATCTGTATTTGAATTTTGCTAAGAAACACACTGGCTTCTTTCTGTGTTTATATTTGACATAAATCTGAGGAAGAATTCAGGACAGTCCTCATAATGAAAGAATATGGGCGAAGGCAACACCAAAACCCTCATGTAACTCAAATGTAAATCGGTTACATCACTGCTCAGCCATAATTTTTGCTGGGGTGGGTACTGAGGCATTATATTTTAACATCAATCCTTTGAATTTTAATTATCAGTCTGCAATGAAAAGCATCAATCGGGAAATGAAGATTTTACAGTATTCTGAGTTAAGCACACAGCTACTTTGGCACACAAGGAACATAAGCATATTATATCCATTGTCCCACTAACAAAGAGGAGCCATACCTCTTCACCACCCAGTTTCCCTGGACCAGCATTGCCACCTGCTGTATACAGCGGAGAACTGCCGTGGAGTCAGTACCAGAGCCCAGCAAACTCATTAGATTTGCAAATGGCATGACCTTCACTGAAATGCAAAACACACACAAAATTAAGGGTTTCTTCAATGCACGTGACAGACACACATTTATCTGGGATACTGTAATTTATATTGGAGGTCATAGCCAAAAATGGATCTTATGAAAAACATCAAATCTAAGTCCCCTCTGGCGCCAATCCTCACTTGTTCTAAAAATCAGTTCTAAACCAAACTGTCCTGCAATCAAACTAAATTTTTATCTAAACCATAGTTTTAATTAATCACAGAATCAGAGCACCAGACAGTCTGGTAGGCTGACAGAACTGGTACTACTATGAGAGGTATCTTATCTGAGGCAATTAGAAGTCATGAAGTAAAGTGCAAATGTATTACAAAAGCTACAAACCATTCTTCATCAGGATCTTAATCTGATCTGCAAGGGGCAAAGTCCTCAGCTGGGCCATAGAAAGCACATTGCTTGGAGCCACCGGTTTGTCACTGCAGATAAACAAGCAGATTTGCAGTCCATTAAAAACAGCAGCCAACCAATACGGACTTTGAACATTCTGTATCAACACTTACTTCTCTTCCTCTACACTTGGAGGCATCAGCATCATTAAATATTCACTAGAAGAAAAGAAAACATATCCTTAAAATGTAATCCTTAAAATGAAGTCTTGGGACTTCACAAACTTCAGCACAATTATTTCTTGCTCAAAGCAATTGTGCAAATCTACAAAATAAACAGCCTGAAAAGACAGCTTTCCTCTTTCACCTCCCATCTTCCTCTGTGAATTCTGTACTAGTAAAAGCTGTTGACATCTCCCCAGAGAGAAGGTATAGAATCAACAGGAGTCAAAATCCCAGGCCTTCAACACAGAAGGGGTGTCATATCCCAACAGAGAAACTGCAAGAATAACTACATTAAACACAGGCACTCCAGTAAGAGAGGCCACATGAACAAAGTTCTACAGACACAGAGAATCATGCCCCCAACAGGCAAAGAAGTCTTTACCACATATGCAATTACCAGTGTCCGCAAGGAAAGAACCAGATTTCTCAGGACACCTAGTCCTGTTCCACTGAGATATTAAATGCTAAGAAAAATACATTCCCACCATTAAACAAAGGGAGAGTCTGCCACTGTCCTACTGCTTTGGCCTCAGCTCTATGAGTTTACCACAAAGCATTAATATTGACAGTATCATGGGAAGATTCCTACATAGCTGCAGTTACCAAGAAACAAAACCAAGCAAGTTTCAGGTAGTTTTAGACATCTCTCAAAAATCACAAAGGAAAACCTTGTAAGACTTGCTAACACTGGATTCAGAGTTTCATTTCAACCAGACAAAACTTCTGTCTTACGGTATTTGCAGTCCAAAAAATTCAGAGTTGTGGTAATATACAAGAAGCTACAATACCAAATGAAAACAACTAGTTTTAATCTTAGAGCACAAGGAAACAAAGAAAGCAACCTTAGTAAGTTGAATGTTAGTTTGTTTCTGTATTTTTTAAACAATTCAATTTTTATCATAGACAGAATTTACAAGGATCAGACTTTTAAAGAATAGGCCAGCTCTCAAAACAATCCAAACCAATGACCACAATTTCTGTAGGAAATCATCAAACCATTACCTGGGAGATTTAATTAATTCCGTGTTTTCAGCAAGGCCGTGTGCTTGACTAAATAAATATTGGCGCTCGTGTTCAGAACGGCTGTCCTGGAGATATGGAGAAAAACAACAATCACTACCAGATGATGAAAACACACAGAATGTCAGAGAGCTGGATTCCTTTTTCCAAACTGTGACCACCTTGCCATCACTGCACCATTAAGGCGTTCCACATGGATAACTGAAGGTCTGCTTTCAGCTTGTTGGACAATGCTCATGTGACGTGGAAAATTTCTGTTGCTATGACTTCAAAATCTCCTGACATACATGCCTGTGGGTCAGACAAACAGGATTTCTGACACTCAACTGACTGAGTTCCACAAGTCTCTCACAACATCCAGTTCACAGGTGAAGATTGGAGTGATTCTCATACTTGCATACGTTTGTCAACTCTGTTGTAAAGCTTTCCCAGTGTAGAGACCCCCAGCAGAGGAGGCACAGAGCACTGCAGGGTCCCTACACACTTATTCCTCTTCATTATCTTTTCATGAATCCCTGATAGCCACAGACCCACATTTAAAAACAATTCTAGGCTTGGCTGAGGCTCCAGGCCCAGGCAACCTCCTCTAGAGGCAGCACAAACCTACCTTCAAGCCATAATAATGTAAATGAATCCAATGCTCTTCCGCTTGTCTCTTCTGCAGGAACTCATAGGACTGAACACGTCGTTGCCGAGCTTGTTCAGTCTCAGGGCGAGAGAATCGTACCTAGAAGATTTGCACATTAATATCATTAAATCTAGCCTGCAAGCCCTTCAAACAAACACCCACACCATTTATTTGACACCTAAGTACCAGAAGCTAGGGACTTTAGCTCAAACAAATGACTCCTTTAGGTCAATGCCATCTGTATGCTTGTGCAAAACAGGGCAAGTCCGTCTTGCTTTCCTCTTCCCAATCCCAGGGTCACCAGGACTAGGAGGACCCCTGTCCTTTTATTTGTGGGTGAATCCTCCTGATTTCTTGTGAAATGTTCCCTGAACTACCATAAAAAGGAGATTTGGACATACAGTAATTTGCTTAACATCATCTTCAGCTTCATCCTGGGATGAATCACCACCTGCCAAAAAATATAAGAGAATAAGCACACCACTGCATTTAAAGAGCCAAAGCCAATCTCTAACTGGGGCCTATACAGGAAGAAAGAGACATTAGGAACTAAGTAAACTACTGGTTCAATCCCAGCTTGTCAAACTATGCAATGTAGCTTGTCAAACTATGCACCTACAATAGGAGATACTGCTCCCATGAGCTTTGCAGTGTTACTTTTCAGTGGCACTGGTGACACTGCCCTTTGACACTACTCACCACCTCCCATCCTTCTGCCAACCCCCCACACTGTGTCTAAAAAAGCATTTGTGCAGCTACACTGAAAATAAAATCAGTGAAATGATCTGAGAAACAGCCTTATAATCAGTATCCTGCTATAAAAAACATCTTCAGTATTTATCCACCAGTGAAGTTACAGAGAGAACCTGCCTCAGCTCCCAAAAGAAAAGTTGTGGAGTGTTTACCTTCATTAGCAGCTTCTCTTTCTCGGTGTTTTGCATCAGCCTTGTCCAAATAGGTAAAGCTTGGCCTCAGCTGAAGAATTCCATGTAGAGGAGTCAGGTGAAGTTCACCTGAAAAAGAGAATTACCCCTGGTTTAAGTAGTTCTTTTCCACTGCATAAAGATAACACTTTACATTATCCCACTGTATCTGTAAAGGCACAGCTTCAATTGAGCATAAATATTTAATGCAGTAAAGTGTAAAAAGGAATTAAAGTGAAAAATTCATTCCAGTGCTCAGGATTTCAAACGAATGTGGAAGATTGTATTTGCTCCCCTTGAAATGGAATTTATTTTACCCTAAGCAGCCCCCATAGTACTGCACTTTGTGTTGTTAGATAGAAAGGTGATGATAAAACACCCATATTTTGGCTATTGCTGAGCAGCACTGCACAGCATCAAGGCTGGCACAGGCTGTGGGAAGGCAAGATTTCAGGAGGGGACAGGACAGTAACCCAAATTGACCAAAGGGATATTCCATATCACATGACCTGTTCAGCAATAAATCCTAAGAGAAGGGAGGGTAGGTATCTGTTACTACAACATCTGTCTTCCAGGGCAACCGCCAGGATTACTGAAAATCCACTTCCCAGGCAGTGGTTGGACATCACTGATGGGAAGAGAAAGTCTTATGTTTCCCTTTGCTTCTGCCTTTGATTTTGTTTTATTAAACTGACTTTATCTTGGCTCATGAGTTTTTTTACATCTTCTTATTTTCCCCTTTAGTCCTGCTGAGGAGAGACGGAGCACCCCGTGGACATTTGGCATCCAACCAGGGTCAACTCATCACAAAGATCATAACCTATTTCTGCAACATTCCTTTTTGTGTTTAAACCATATCTTGTAGAGAGCCAGAAGCTGGATCAGACCTGACCTACAGTTCAGGAGACTCCTACTAGAATAATCATCACTGCATGTTTTCATCTCAAATGATCATCAGATCAAAACTCTGTGGTGATATTAGAAGCAGAGTGTTGAACAGGAATATGAGACAGACACAATTAGGTGGAGAGAGTAATTTAAATAAAAGCAAAAAAACTATGCTATAAATATGCACTATTTCAGGTTGCTATACACTGCTAAGATCCTGGAGGCATCTACAAACCCACAGTGTTCTTATCGAACATTTACAATTTTGCTAGACCTTCTCAAGGACTTAGGGATACCGACAAGCAAAAATTCTCCTTCCTTTACAGACTCATCAGTCAATTAAAGCCTAGGCTGAAAGGATAAGAATTTATTTTAATCCTGAAATGACCATGTTTTACTGATGTGAGGGGAAAGCAAAAGAAAATTACCTTTTTTATAAACAGCAGCTGCATAGCGGGAAACATTACTTGCAGCTTGGGAAGAACAGAAAGTTTGCTTGTCCATCAGCTTCCTGCAGATAGAGGAATGCTCTGAGATTGTGTTCTATAGGCAACGTGGCACACAGATGGTAAAGGTCTGAAATCCCCAGTTCTCAAAATGGAGTATTAATAACTGCAGAAAATATACTCATCTTTCTGCTTAAAATTCATAGTTCATGAAGCACACCAAAACAATGTAGTGACTTAGAGAATACTTGTTATAGAACAGCACCCAAAGCACCCCAGAGACTGTACAGACCTTTCCTTGAAGCCCTGCTGGACATATATGTATCTATGCTTACCACAAAAAAAGAAATGAAGGCAAAGAGGATACCTACGAGGAATAGGTACTTGTTTCATCTGCACATGTGCCATCTACGTTGAGAGCAATCTGTTCTCCCTTGCTACGACAGTAGTTTGGGTTCAACGTATCAATGGCCATTTCAAGCTCAACCTAAGTAATACAAAAGACAGATCATTACCATGACAGAACCCCCCAAAAAATCAAGTAAAATCTAATCCCACGCTTGCTAATATTTACATAGTTTATAGCATATTCAAAATATATAAACAGCATAATTTTTTTTTTTTTTTAGGATGGGTATATTTTAAATAGAAGCCAAAAATATATAAACTCCCATGTAAATGAACAGAAGCAGAGAAGCAAGAGTTCCTTAGGCTGGCTTGAAATACATCTTCACTTGAAAGGTATCTTCCACTATACATCACTCTAGTTACTTGTCACTATAGATTAAGCAATATCCTTGAAGCTTAACCATCACTGAGGATCCCTTCAGAATGTCTCAAATTTCAAGTATGTATCCTTCTAGATCGGGTACCAAACAGTAAAAAGTAACTGTGTCCTCCTCATAGGCAAAGGCCTAAATGCTGTTAAGTTTGAAACTACAGCAGTTAACACAAAGCACAGAAACAAGGTTTGAACCTTGTTACAAGAACTTCCCCCACTCAAACTTTATACTTCAGACCAATGTTCAAAAACAAGCAAAAATAAACAAAAATAAGAAACGTGCACAGTGTTTCTCTTTATATAACAATACCACATATATTCTTCCTCCAGATGTACCAAAGCCCTTATATAAAGGAATCACACAGAATCACAGTGTCGGGGACTGGAAGGGACCTCAAGAGATCATCTAGACCCACTCTCCCTGCTGGAGCAGGAACCATGGACCATGAACAGGTCACACAGGGGTGCATCCAGCTGGGGTTTTGAATGTCCCCCTCTCTGGGCAGCCTGGGACACTCTTCTCTCACCCTCAGCGTGAAAAAGTTTTCTCTCTTATCTATGTGGAATCCCTTATGTTCCAGCTTCCACATTTTGCCCCTTGTCCTATTGTTGGATGTCACTGAGAAGAGCCTGGCTCCATCCTCCTGACACTCATCCTTTACACATTTATAAACAGTCAGCCCCAGGTCCCTTTCCCCTGCACTCTTCTCTAACAGGTCAGTCTCAAAATGACACTGATACACAGGGTTGTTCTTCCCAGATGCAAGACTCTACACTAGCCCCTGTGGTGTTTCATTGCATTTCTCTCTGCCTAACTCTGCAGGTCTTGCTGCATGGCAGAACAGTCTGTTTTGTGTCATCAGCAAACTTACTGACAGTGCACTCTAGTCCCTCATCTGAATCACTGATGAATATATTGAACAGTACTTTTCCCAGTACCCATCCTTGAGGGATTCCACTAGACACCGGCCTCCAGATGGACTTTGTCCCATTGACCACAACTCTCTGGCTTCTTTCCTTCAGCCAATTCACTGCTCACCTCACTAACTGATCATCTAGGCCACATTTCCTCTGTTTAGCAGCGAAGAATGCTGCAGGAGACAGTATCAAATGCTCTACTGAAGTCAAGACAGACCACATCCAATATCACAGCTACTGCCTCATTTTTTCTTCCCCTTTATGTTATTCAGACTGAACTGCTACAAGTCCCTGGATGAGATGACAGATTTACAAGTCTGCACAGGGTTTACAATGCAAATGTTTGCTAATTTTAACAGACTTCCTGAATACAATATGCATCCTAACTCCAAAGTTCACGCAAGCACTCTCCTTAACCACTTCCCAGAATAAAATGTCAGTAACAGAGACACCTATTTCTGCATTTTTTAAATCAGGCTTTTAAAAATAATAACAACAGTTTTGTGGTATAGTAATTTTGGTTTTGGCTAGGCTTTCACTACCTATAGAGACCCACTGATTTCAAAAGCACTGTTGATGATTCAGAGCCAGTCAAGATGGAAACTAAGACTGACACTAACACTGAAAGACAGAGCACACCTCCAAAGCTCATCCCTTTCTGGACTGCTGAAAGGACCTTTCAAAAAATCTGAAGACTGAATTAGCAATAGTAACTATACTAAGAGACTGGCTTTTCCATCATGACTTTCCTCTTTATAAACTACTCTTATTCTAAACACAGATACAATGGAAGACTCCCCTAGTACATCCAAGCATAGAGATCTGGTCCTGCAAGTAGTAGTAACAGCTAAATAGTACAATGTAGTTTTCTTAAATACATTCTGCACTACATCAAACAAGTTTTACAGACTGGATTCAAATGATGACTGACCTTTTGCTGCTTTGGTTTTATCTTCGCTGATAAATGTGTAACATCATCATACGTCATGGAAGCTGGACGAATAGGATACTGCAAAACAAATCCATTTCATAAAAGTCTCTTCATTTGAAGACCAAATAACTTTACAGAAACTAACTCAATCTTCCCTGTCCTCTCTCATGTAGACCCACTTGCTGGATGGATACAAGATATTGTGAAAAGAAATTACTTGACTGATTTGTGAGCCATGAGAGAATCTAGACCAAGAAAGCCTGTTGCTTCCCCTATAATCCTCTGCTTTCCTCACTGCACCACCCTCTTACTGTCCCTCACACACCACAGTAAACTGCAATACAGGAAAATGATACTACATATTAGTCCAGCTTGGTCCAAAATAGACTTGCTATATCTTCTTGCCAGTCTGAACTAGTAAGGGGAGTTACTACTTTCTGAATTTATTTTGAAAAAACATCACTACACAAAAGTTAAAAGGAATACCTGAAACAGATAGAGCTTCTCCAGTAGACTTCTGGCCAGGAACACATCAAACTAAAAAGCAAAACAAACAACTCTCATCTACTGTCAGCAGTTATGGAGGAAGCCTCAGATAAAATTACAGTTCCCAGAGCTCAAATGCTAACAATTTTAGCTTTCAATTATGAACTGTAACACAAAACACATTCATGACTCTCTTATAAAAGGTCTTCTCTGCTGATCTGGATATGACATTGGCAGTTGGCCTTTAAAAAAAACCAAATTCAAACCTGAAACAAAAAAACCCGCAAACCTATCTCACTACAATGATGCAACAGACAGTGGCTCTAGTTGGTTTTTTTCTCGCTAAAGAAACTTGGAGAATAAATCTGAAGTTTTCTCAGGGACTGAAGTGAATCTATCCTCACAATTAAAGCAAAACGAGGGGGTTCTCTCCTGGGTACTAAGACTGAAAAGTAACTTTGTTACTAGTATTTTGTCACAAAGTCTTCCTAAATTAGACAAGAAACACCACACCCCAAATCTGATCAGATAGTAACATTTTGTCACCAACATTGAAAATCCTCAGATGTTTCATAGAAACATCTGAAGCTGCCACTTCAGACACCTTTACATGTAGTCCTGATAATTCCCACTTCTCTCATTGCTTTTTTACTTCTTATGATCTTGCCCTTCCTTATACTTCTGGTGTGTAAATTCAGACATTAAGTGAACAGGACACTATAGTTATCCTTTGGGACACGGGCTTTTTTAGACAAGTCCAGAAACATAACACAAATGCCTGTTTTAGAAGGCATGAAACACTTTAGCTTCAAATTTAACTCATCAAAGTAATTCCAATTTCTTACAGCCTCTCAAGAGACACGAAATAGAATCACTGGAAATGCACAGTAGTGGAAACTCTACTCCCACTCGTGTTCCTGTTTTGACATGGAAAGATTACAAAAGATGAAAATTCTGAATTGAACATGAACAGATATTAATATACCCAGATAATAATAATGATAGTAACAATAAAGCATCACGTACAATCATTGTTGTCACAATGAGTTTTTACCTCTTGTATAATGGGATCATCTTCTTCATTTGCCATGCTAAGGTACAAAAAGCTTTTTTTTTTGGCTTAGTCCTTGGCACAACCTGAAAGAAAACAGAAATATCATAGGAGTCATTACATCTGCACCATGTACCACATATGGACTAGAGTATTTGTTCAAGATAACTTGGTTTCTTTCAGTAGTCATCTGCTTAGTCTGTTTATTTGAAGAATATAGGAGTTTGCACTATCACATCCCTAATTCCTCCACAATCAAACTTCAGAGACAAATGAGCTTGTAACTTTTCTGAAAACCAGCAGTTACGTAACAATGACATCACTAAATCAGCACTCTGCAGGGGGAAATACAGGCATTTTATACTTGCATAAAATATGTATCTTAAATACTGTGTACCTATACCACATGGGTAGCAGCTGGTTTTACAGCTGGTACATCTGCAGCACACTGTTGGTCAATGCTCACACGAGTTCTGCAATGGCCACTGCAGGGGCCACTGTCACAAGGGAAATGCTGCAGGGTTCCCCAGCTTCCTTTGTCAGAAAAATTACTTGAAAGAAGATAATAGAGAAATCTCCCAGCTAAGGAGCTGTGAGAAGAAAAAAGCCTGCTTGGGATCAGTCACGCAAACATGCTGACCCCAATTTCACTGACCTGACATTTACTTTGCCAACCCATTACTCTTAAGACTTCATTGCTAAATGAGAACTCCAAAATACACTCTGTGGCCTCTCTGAGTTCTCTGAAATCACCAGAACAACAGACTTTATATTCTAGCTACATTAACTTCAAAGAAAATAAGACTCTCATATTAGCTGAAGACTCCAGAAGAAAGATTCATCATGTTCAACCCAATGCCGGAGTCAGTGGCAGTCCATTTTCAGACTTCTAAATAAAAAATTGATTCCTTGGATAAAGCAACAATAGCATTTTCCTGCTGAAATCAAGCAAAAGGTTTTACAAATTCTTTGGGATACCATTGCAACAACGTTACTTCATCCAGATCATTTAAGATACCATGTATCAGCTGGGTCATGATCCAGACAGGCATAAAAAAATTGGATCTCCCACAAACTAGCTAAGCTTTCACAACAAACATAATCAGGCAAAGAAATATCTATGCTGGGGAACTCTCCTGCACTGTCAGCTTGATTCTGTGTTGAACTTTCTATGGAAGAAGAGAAAGAGGCACTGCCCAGGATGAACCGGCACTAGAGAGACTGTGAGAGAGGGAAAGCAGCATTTGTGTTCCACCCAAGACAGTGGCATTTTTCTCAAAAACACACCATGGTGCAGTTCAGGTAACTCAAGTGTAACTCAACAGATGTGCTGGATAGACATTCTTGATGTGTTATTAATATCACTATATAAGCAAAATTCCATTCAGGAAATGCTTTTGGCTTATTTATATTGTCATTGTTACTTCACCTAGAAATACAACTGTACATTTTTCACTCCCCTACTAAAAAAGCACTCCTCCCAGTACTGAACTGGAATTTTCTATTTCTTCATACACAGAATCACACAGAATGACCCGGGTTGGAAGGGACCCCAAGGATCATGTAACTCCAAGCCCCCTGTCTAGCAGGGCCACCTAACAAACACATCTACTAGATGAGGTTGCCCAGGGCCTCGTCCAGCCTGGTCTTGAACACCTCCAAGGACGGGGCATCCACAACCTCCCTCAGCAGCCTGTTCCAGGACCTAACCACTCTCCTAGTAAAGAACTTCCCCCTAATATCCAACCTAAATCCAGCATTGGGTTGAACATGATGAATCTTTCTGAAGAATGAACCCCTGAATCCCTCTTTCTATCATACATCTGTATCTGAAAATTTACTGTTAAATAATATTTCAGATTTGTATTTGAAATAATTCTGTAGAAATGCAAAACCTTCAAAGCAAAACCTAACTCAACTACAGGCTGGGGTTGTTACTGCACAACCATATGTGGTTTGTGACTGATATCAGAGTGTCTTCTGCAATCAGGCGCTCAGTTCTTTCCAGAAATACATGCATGAATATGTTGTGTTGTCTGTATGTATGTCGGTTTAAAGAAATAAGATTTGTCAGTTCCAATTTTGCACTCTCCGCTCTTATATTCCAGGTGAGCTGATAGAGCAAGACCAGACTGAAATCTTTACACAAAAAGGAATAACTGCAGATTCCATTCAGAACAGGAGGATGTCCACGATGTGCAAGGACATGTGGCAACATCCAGGAGGCAGGAGGACTGGTCAAAGTTGTCCATCCTCATCCCACTTGAGAGAAGTGGGAACCAGCCTTCTCTCCTTGACAGCCTGAGTGCCAAGAATGCATTGTGCTAGCTTGTTCTCTCTTTCTTCTCAGAAGGTTATTCCACCCTCCAAAAAGCAAGTACAATTCCCTGGGCTAATGAGAGAAACTTAGCCTGAAGCATCTGGTGCTTCATTTAACGCTGCTTATGCAGCTCTACACAAAATCTCTTTGTGAATCCAGCTCTTGATACTCAAGGAAAATGTTCTATTGCAGGAATTACATACTTTCTTATTAACTTAAGGATCGAGAATGATTACAGTTCCTGTTATTGGAATATCAGAACGATTGCTCTATAAATAGGAAGCAGTGTGTCCCAGCACAATTTCTAACACTCATGCAACTTGAAAGAAAGTTATGAATCGGAACAAAGTTTTCACTGAAGGCATGCACACATCATTCTGTGCCTACAGAATCTATATGAAGGTGTTTATTCCTACATTTGTCATCTATGTATGACACCATAAGAATTACAGGATTACACACTAAGAAACAGCAAATATGGTCAGGAGTTTCAAATTTCCTTTTGGAATATTTTTTCTTTAAATAGGAATTTTCCTTTAAAGTGTAAATCACAATAAAATGCTAGTTATTAGTATGAATTTCTGAACTTTAGAACAGCTTGCATGAGGGCAAGGGAGACAATTCTTGGAATTACTCATTCTCCTGCAATTTAATCAATGCTAGGAGCTAAGAAACCATTCTTCAGCTGCCCATTACGTGACCAATTTAGAAAAAGCAAAGAAAAATACAGTGATTGAAGAACCATAAAAATCAATGACAAAGCAACCAAATCCTGCCTCTAAGTCTGAGCTAGACGAGTACTTTGGTACAGTGTAATTTTTACTACCAAATATTTTAATGCAACTGTAAGAAGGAAAATTGCAAAGCTGCTTGTCATCTGACTTTTAGCCAGGCCTGCAAGAAATACTCCAGCATTTCACAGATACCTAAACGTGCCTGTAATAATAGACCCACAAAGGGCTAACATCAATACTTCATATGTATTGCTCATATAAATATTCTTCATATAAATATTCTTCATATACAATTATGCAATGAAGGAAAGGCCAGGAACTCCCGCTGCATCAGCATCTTAAACTATAAATAATGAACCACTGAAAGGGTTAAAGTGCCATCTCCTGAATCACTCCAGTAATTTCCACTGGCAACTGGACATTCTTTCCTAGGGGGTCCCTCAGCCCAGTTCTAGCAGCGATGCTCTAGCTCAGGGCAACCCAAGGCACACAGTAAAATGGAACGTGCAAAAAAAAAAGCCAAAGCGTTTTCCAAACATTTACAATAACTACAGTTTTGACAGAGCATTTTGCTTAATTTTCTCTTTGCTTTGCTCATCTGCAAGCAACTTTGCACAGTCATCTTGTGGCAGCGAACCCAGAAATGGCCCCTCGGCACCAGGACCTCTCCTTGGGAGGCGATGCCACCGGAGCACATCTTCAGGGCTTCAGAGATCACCTACTAAGACAAAGTCCTTAACGCCTCAATATTGAGGCAGCGCGGTGCCAGGCCTGCTCTGGCCGGTGCAGGGCTAGAGGTGCCGCCTGTCCAGGGATCGCTCCCGCGGGCCCAGCCCCATCTTCCTCGCAGACACCGACACGAAGCGGCTCCGCCGCGGGCCCCTCGCGCCCCATCGCTGGCCAGGCCTTCACTATTGCTGCCAGTGAGAGAGCCTGCTCGCTCCTCACACAGCAGCCTGCAAGCGAGGGGGAGAGGAGGAAAAGAGGACACGGGGAGGGAGGCCGCGGCCAAAAGCCCAAGCCCGCACGTAAGGCGGGGACGAAGCGAGCCCAACCCGGAGAAGGACCGGGCCCCTCGTGCCCCCGCGGGGCAGTGCTGCGCCAAGTCCACGCAGAAGCGCTGCTCGGGCAAGAGACAGACAGGGGCATTTTCTGGTTTGAGCAGCGCCCTTCCAGGGCGGGGGGCGGAGAGCTGCCAGTCCTGGGGGCGAGGGCCCCGGCCCGGCCGGTGCCGCCGCTTTACGGTCCCAGGAGGACCGGCCGGCACCCCCCGGCCAGCCGGAGAGGGGAACCGAGGAGCCACGGCCTTTCAGACCCTTCAGGCCTTTCGAGGGCCTTTCACCTGTGCCGGTTCCTATCAGGGCCCCGCGCAGCCGGCACTGGCCGCGGTGTCGGGTCCTCACAGAATCTCCTGCTCTCCTCCCTCACCGAACAGGCAAAGCCCACATCAGTCCAGGCCGCGTTCCTACCCCTCCGCTGCGCGCAGGGTGCCCACCAGCCGCGAGGGCCCGCCAGGGGCAAAAGCGAGGCCGCAAGCACGTACCTGTCGGAGGGGCCGGCGCGGGCAGCGGGGCCACCGGCTCCCCGGCGGCGGGGCGCAGCGCGGCGAGCGGCTATCAGGCGGCGGCCATGTTGGCGTCACTGCGGCTGGCACGTGGGTACGCGACCCTCCTCTTACCCACAATGCTGTGCGGTGGCAGCACGCCGGGCAGGGGGCGCTGCACCCGCGGCGTGGGAAAAAAGATAATTCTGGCAGCGGTGGGATTCGAACCCACGCCCCCGAAGAGACTGGAGCCTTAATCCAGCGCCTTAGACCGCTCGGCCACGCTACCGACACATTTCATCGGTTTTTTTTCTTCCATATTTACTCCGGATTTCCCCCCCCCCTTCTTTTCCCTTTCCTTGTCCCATCCCAGCAACGGTTCTCACTAGCCACTGTTGTACCCGGGAAACAGAACAGTGCGGGCTCCTCCGGTCCCGCCCGCCATCTGCCTGAATGGCAGCGGCGCAACGGGACCCAGAACCCAGCGCGGACGGGGGGGACGCCGCGGTGCCACGTGGCAAGAGACTTCGTCATTGCCCGTGCAGCCCTCCGCCTCCCTGCGAAATAAACCCCCTGCAACTCACTGAAGGCGGAAAGTGAAAAGACTTCAGGGCTGGGGGTGCAGTGCAGGCACACGCCCGGCCGACCGCAGGAGTAGCAGCAGCCGCTGTAGCTCCGGTGACGGGGGGGAATAGCGCGACTTGGCTGCCTGCTGGCCCCTGCCCTTTAATGTCAACATTTTGCCTGAAAAACTAGTTAACTGCCTTGGGGAATTACTGTTACTCTCAGCCCTTTGACCGGAAGGGCTGTGCTTGGAAAAAAAAAATAAAAATCTAAGTTTCTCCATAGCAAGGCCACGAAGACTTAGTGGGTCTTAGTGGAGCTTGACGTCCTTTATTCTAAAAGGACACATAAATAGTTCATTTGAACACAGAGGATAAGAACACACCCCTCAAGACTGGCAGCTGCATCACCGTGTCGCCACGCAAGGTACGATGATGATTATGGGACTTTTTCCAAATTAACAGAATGAACTTCGAGAACTCAAAATACTAAGACAAGCTACCAGCTTCATTATATTGCTTTTCTGGCCATAGGAATTAACCATAAAGAAGACCTAAGAACAAGGTCAGGTAACTACAAACCTGTGAGCTGTCCCAAAAGCATCTGGGTCTGCAGCAGTGGAAGACATATCAACCATTTAGTTTTCTCAAAGAAAACGGATTTTCTCAGTACACCTACAATTACTTCCTCACAGTTACTTCTGACTACTGAAGGGAATCAGGCATAATTTTAGAAACTTTTTAAAAAAATACTTTATTTATTCATTGTGAAAAGATTAAAAATACAGCATGTAGCAATATAATTCCAAAAGTCTGTCAAATATATAGCTTTTTTTTCTTCAAAATAACGTCAGAGTAAGCTGTACCTACTCTGTAAACCATTCTCATTTGCAAATTGACAGTCCTATTTATTACAGGTAAACAAAATTATGGCATCTTTGGATAGAAGGTGGCTTTCATCACTGAAAGTATTATTTGCAAATTAATGGACATAATCTTTTCACTGTTTTGGTTGCATATTTCCATACTTGATCTGCAAAGAAGTGTCAGCAACTACAGGAACTGCTGTATTTAGCAAATTAAACCACACCAAAAAGTGTCAATAACTATACTTTATGTCCCTACTTACACATTTTGCATGGACATTCAATCTCTCATCCTCCCTGCATGGTCACTGGTGGTGCTACATGTGCTTTCTTCTCAAGAAAGATCTCAAAGACTTAGCATCAACACAAATTCTTTTGTCCATTTTTATTACAGTGCCATCACACTATAGGTCCTGCACAAAACACTCTTGGCTATTCGTCCATCTTCAGAGGTGAATGGCACATCTTATTGAGAGCTGCTATTTGAATGTTATGAGGTGGAAGAGACAAAAGAGCTACACCCAAAAGAGGCTTTAAGCCTTCTCTCCCTAAAGGGATTCTAATCTTTTCATCTCACTTCCTTATACTCCAAGATCTCACCTCTTTCAAACAGCAGCAGTGGGTACTACCAGAATGCTTGAATACCGTTTACGTAAGAATTCAAGTTCTACTTGCCAGAGAGAGTGGATTGGATCTCAGTGACAGGCACTCACACAGAAAAGGAAGAACATTCTTGATCCTTGAAAACCTTTCTACATTTTACAACAAATATGGCTATGCATGCAAGAAGTCCCAGCAAAATCAAATGCATCATCCAGCAGCTGGCTTAGTTTTAAGCACACTGTTAAAGGCTTGGCTGAAGTGATGCTGGTGAGCATCACACAGGCTGCCCCTTCTTCATATCAATTTACACCCTCAGGACACTGTAAGGCCAAGGCAGCAAAAGGTTTCCATTTTAATCTCCTGCATAATGACAGTCAACCATGACCATAAACCAGCTTCTGTACTATTCATACAGATGGCACAGCTGCTTTGGAATAAAACACTGGATGTGGAATAAACTTAAGTCTGTGCAATGACAATTCAACCACCACCATGTATTTGTCCTCCCGTTACTGGCTGGGATTATGCAAACAGGGCAAAAAAGTCTTTGAAGATAATACTGTTTTCTCCTTTTACACAGCAATTTTATTTTGAATCCATTTGCAGGTAAGACAAAAAAATTAAAAGCTAATTAAATCAGATAAATAATCTGTCTTTACACAGAAATGGATGAGTCAACATCCTCTACTCTTCCCCAGAAATGGTGTAACCTGTATTCTCATTTTAAGTGAGATGATCTAGCTTCACTGAGAACTGAGATGTCACTGTAATGGCAACTTGGTATTACACTTGTATTACAGATCTTGCTACTGTACATCATTGAATAAATGTAACATAGGATCAGTAGAATTTTATACAACTTAGTTATTATGTGGTTCAAAATGTGAAAATGAGAGGAAAAGCCAAAGTACCTCACCAGGAACATCAGTGATTTACTAATAGTAAAACATGCAATGCAGGTAATGAGTAAAAACATATTTTACCCTGAATATCCTCACTGTTGATTTGAAACATCTTCTGCATCCCCCCCATTGAACTGTAAGGATTCTATCTGGAATTTGCTTGAGAAAAATAAGTGCCCAAAAACACCAGCATAATAGAGTGAGACTACTTATTCAAAATAAGCAGCTGCTGCATGCTTAAATTGAACTTATTCTCATGCAAATTTGGCAAGATACACCAAAAATTATGAATTTTCCTGAGAATTCAGGAGAATGTTTTTCTGTATGTGAGGAGAAGAAAAATGTAAATGCACTGATCATTTGGTATGTGAAATCTAAACAGGTATCAGCCTCATCTTCATCAAAACCTAGGTCGCTTAGTTCTAAAAGTTAAAAAAACCAGAAAATATCAAGTGTGTGTTACAGCTTTAAAACAATATCAGAAGTATGCTATGGCACCCTATGTACCACTTACATTTGGATTCCTCCTCCCCCCCCAAAAACTAAAATATAAAAAAAGAAACTGCTACCACCACATGAAAATGTATCTTTTTAGCTGCAAATGCAGCAAATCTTAAAATTTTTACATGAACAACCGCGTAATTGTGGTGTCATTCTTCCATCATCGCCCAGGCATCTTCTGCTTTTTGGTAGTACTGATTTGCCAGTCTGCCTTTCATGGCTTCCATGGCTGCTTCTGCTGCTTCTGTGTACAGCTCACCTAGGGGAGGAAACTTTATCAGTGATGTTGACACGGTAAAGCAAAAACATTTCTTGCGTGTGAAGCAATTAAAAGACATACAGAAATTGAGATCAAATTACAAGGGTGGATGTATGGGCGTGTTTTAATACTGTCAGTAGAGTCATCTGAAAATATAGCTTTTGTTCTTGAAGTTAAAAGTTATGTATGACTGGCTGCTGAAGGTTCTTCAGTGTTTCTCCAAGCACTGGAAATATGACCAGCCTGTCAGAGCTCCCCAGAAGCTTGTGAGGTTACATAGCTAAGACAATGTTGTGTTGGACCTGGGAGTCACGGCATAACCCAATACAATCTGCAACCTGCAGTTCAGTGGCCCCACAGGGAAGAAAGGTTGCTTTCAAGTGATTTGGGGTGCCACAAGATTTGGCCTGAGACCAAATCACTACCTCTGCAAGTAGTACTGGGTAGCTCTCTCACTTCACTGTTTTCAGCCTTTCATCACCCAGCACCATTACAGGTTCACCTGTAGATCTGAGGGTACCGACTATTTAACAGATGAAGCAGGATTACTGATTACAGAAACAAAATGAGACCTCACCTGATCTCTGTGGATCCTTATTCAGGTGGAACCCTCCTGTCATTAGCATCTCTGCTTCCCTGGCCAGGAGCAGATATCGAGGCTCATCCTGAGTACCATCATATTCACCTCCCTCATCACAATCTGTCATGTTGAGTGCTGCACTGTACCAGTAGAGTGCCTCCTTCCAATCCTGTATTCTGAAGTTCAATATAATTATTGAAGGTTACCTTTGGACACAAATATAAATGCACTGGAGATTCAGAATTCAATTTTTCTCAGAGACCTGATGCTCTCCTAAACTAAAAGCGTTCTCATGGAGACTCATCAACTCTGCACTGCAGTATCAGGTCACTATATCAAATAAGGCTGGGACAACTTCATAAGGCTGGAACCACTTCATGCAGTAATTATAGAGGAGGAAGCATTCAGTTGAAATGTCTTAAAGAACACCAAAATCTGGGCCTTCATTACTACTTGTATGGTTTTGGCCTGTAAATATTATTTCTGAAGATAACTGATTGAGAAACATTATGATGTTGCGAAGAGTCTTGTTGCATAAATATTCTAAACCCAGCAATTTTCATATTGAGAATGACCAGGGCAATGGTAGTACTACCCACTGAAATGCAGTTTCACTGTTGTGCAGAACAGATAAATACACGTTACAACATAAAAGCAGAAATACAAGAAATTAGCATTTATCCACTTCGAAAATTCATCTAAAGTTATTTTAAAAAAGAATCTTATATACTGTGTAGCCTTTTGGCAAACCACAATCTATATCTTACAGTGCTGGTCCTATTCCTCCTATCAAAATGGGAGTGCTAGCCAAATCAAGAAAGAGGGTAAAAGCAAGTTTAATAATGCACATTACCTGTCTGAACCAAGATTTACACCTGTATCATAGGCTCTTGCTACCAGAATCATGGAAGGTCGATCTCCAGCTTCTGCTGCATTCAGTAAGTACTCAAATCCTTTTTTCCTATTCTCCTTTGTGTCCTAGAAAAGGAAACAAAACCTCCAAAATGCATGTTTCTAAGTAAAACCCCAGTTTCCTTTCTTTAACACTAAATGCAGTTTCTCCAAGACAGTAATGGCTGCAAGTGCTTTGCATGTCTGAGAAAGAGGCCCAGCCCCAAAAAACCAACTAAGTGCTGATTAGTAAACATCACTTCAAAAACCTCCCAGTGATTTGCTGGCAAAACCAGAAACAGCCAGCATTTCTTGCCACTTTGACCAACTCCTTAATTACAAAGTCATCCATTTTCTCTGAGGAAGCTACAAACCCCCTACTTATGGCTATTGTTTTGTCTCAATTTCCTACTATTCTTACATAATTTTTACAGTGGGCCACAATTCAGCATCTTTGTATTTTCTTTGATAGTACCACCTACCTCCAGAGTGACTTCAGAAAGAATGTGATGTGGCAGCTGAGAACACATGAGTCCTAACCCAACTATGGCTTCCAGCTCCCCACAGTCTGCAGCTCGCTCCAGGTGAAACAGGGCTGACTCATGATCCCATCCTTTGTCTTTGTCAGAGAAACGCCCAGCCTCGTGATAGCGAACCATGGCCAAATGAACCTACAACACAATTGCACAGGAAAGAGACACGAGGATTAAGAACCAATCTGATTCTTCAAAATCCCTGTGTCCAGTCTGGCTCAAACCACTTTTTATGCCACTTATGCCACTTTGGCATAAAAATACCTCTCTGAGGTGACTACTTAAAGCTAATCATTAACCTCCTTGTGACTAATTTGATAACACACCGATTTGAAGCCTGATTAGGTGACAGAAAGCTATAGACATTTTCACCTGCATAAATAACTCACACAGAGAAACACCTCTAAGAGATAATTATGGTGAATTCCAGTTGGAAACAACAAGATTACTGGTGTCATCATACCTTCCCAAGGATTGACTTCCCAATTTTCTTTTTAAGTTCTAGTGCATTGAGCCTTTGGATTTCTTGGGCTACACAAGATGGCCTGTGGATGTGCACTCTGGAAGAGTTGTAGAGATTCCATTTCTCCACACTGATCTGAAATAGGGAATATACTATTATTTCTATACAAAATTAAAATTTCCAAACTATTCAATATAAATTAACATATAGAAATCAAAGTCCCATTAATATTACTACTTACTAGTAAATACTGTGATTTAAAAGATGGCTTTCCAAAGTCATATGGTAATAGCTGAATAAATAGTTATTCTTCTTTGTTGAAAAAACACAGTAAAGCCATAAATGACAGAAGTGAAGCAAAACATTATCTTTAAATTCTGATTCAGAAAATAAGTGCTTATAAAAATAATGTAAAGAATACAAAGGAAATATAATCTAGTTAGGCATAAAAAAAGTCCATAGAACAATAATGTATTCTTTTCAAATGAGAAACCTATGCATGATTGATGATTTATGTCAGGGATAAATTTCAAAAGTGGCAATTTGATTATAACGTTACTTTAACTGGAATATACAAAACAGAAAAAGGAAACAGGGTGTTAAGTTAATGCTATTAAACATGTTCTGTAGCTGAGAAGGAAAGAAAACTGAGAGTTTAGTGTTGTGAAGTTTAACAGCAATATTGCTAGCAACAATGACCACAAGAGTTATCATCAGACTCTTTTTCCTCACTGATACTGTGCTATAAGAAGAAATAATAAAGTTTGAAAGTCTGATTATAGTAATGGTTTCCACATGACAAGTTGGCTACCTTTCTGAAATGCGATTCAGAACACTTCAAGAAGCCCCATAACAACATGCAGTCAAGTGTAATGTTTTAATGAAATTAGGCTCCTCATCGTACTCTTTTCCCTTTGAAATCGCCATTAATGTGCTCAACATGAGTAAGTAACTTTGCAAAACGAGAGGATTTCTTTCCAGCTGTTCCCTGAGATTACAAAGTCTGGATGAAGAGGGAGAAAAACTAAGATTCTTTTATGGAAACACCTAAAGTATGAACAGATCTAATTGTGCTAAATTCTTACCCTCTCTCTGTGATCTAGATCTTCTTGCTCACTTCTCTTTTCAGTGGGATAACCACTGTCTCCACCATTTTCAAAATCCTATAGAAGAACAAAATATCACAACATCAGCACCACCCTTTGTAAGGATCTCAGCTTGACATTTCCCAGAGGGAAAACCATCTGCTGGTTCAGTAATATATGCTGGATGGATACCAGGATGGTCCTGGTTTCAGCTAGGGAAGAGGTAATGCTCTTTCTAGTAATTGTTATGAAAGCACTGTCATTTAATCCATGATGTTTTACTTGTTGCTAAGCAATATTTTTAATTTTCAATGACTCTGTCCATGATCCCATAGAATGCCAGAAGGAGCACAGACAAGAAGATGAAATGGTCAGTGGAGTATTCCATACCACAGATATCATGCTTATGATATAAACAGGGGTCAGTCAGGAGCACAGGAGGACTCCACGGCGACTACTCCGGAAGGTACCTATTCACTGCGAAATTGGTCATTATTATTATTATTATTTTCCTTTTCTGTTAATGCTTTCGTTAAATTGTCTTCATCTCAAGACAAAAGGGTTTTTTTCCCTTCCTTTCCGCCCTTCCAGGGAAAGGGGAAGAACTGCATCAGTAGGTAGTGTCCTAGCTGCCAGCTGGGGTCACCTCTAACAAACATAACAGGATTTACTGACCCAGAAGGTACTGTTCAAGTCTGTATTCTCTCTTAGATACATAAAAAAGCATGGTAAAAATCACGGACTGTCATACTTTTAAAAATCAAGAGTACACCAAGTAGTCTTCAGTAATAGCCAGTTAAAAGATAAAAAAGTAATTGATGGTCCCTGGCAGTAAGGCTCCACTATTGAAAAATTCTTACTGCAAACCTGCTGTGGTCAGCTGAGGTTTTCCAACATATTACAGAACCAGTATTTGCAAAGACCTAATCACTGTTCAGTTTTCATGCCACACCAGTGCTAAAGACAGGGCACACAAGCAGGAGAGCAGACATACACTTTCATTATCTGTTAAAATACACTAGATACGAATACATTTCTGATTTGAAAAAAATTTTTTTTTCAAATTTAACGTTCTTCCTTCGTTAGAAAAAGCAAATGCATGCATGCAGCACAGCCTGCAGCAAGCTGGTTGAGCACCTCTAGGTGTTTTTACTGAACAAAGCCTACAAGCCTTTAAAGATAAACTCATTAAGGAACTGCAATCTCAAGTTCTATTTGAAGTATACTCATGGACACTCACCCTTTGGTTATCAAGTTGATCATAGTTTCCATGAATCAAGTTATTCACTTCATTGAACACTGCCCAGTCTAGGAAGAAAAATATTTGCTTTTTATTATAAGGATAACATGCTTGAGGAGAAAGCTCTAGATACCATCATGTTACCACATTTTTTTCCCAGAAGCATCTGTACATTAATTATCTATACAGAACTAGTTTTAGTTTTATTTCTGCTCAAAGAGAAATGCTAAAGACAAGTATTTTGGACTAAATACGACACGCTGCTGTGTTTAAAACCAACAGCATAAACCAAGTCCCTGCCAAACATTCAGGAACTGCCACAAAGTTGCTTGTCAGGCTGACTCACTGAGCATATCCATCTTTTGGCTGTGAGGGATTTCTGAAGAAGGAGAGCAGGGGAGAGAGTCAAAGGCCACATCGCTCATGCTTTCATCTCCAGAGTTTTCAGACAGGCGTGAGAGCAGAGGAGGCCGACTACCAGACACTGTTCTCACCCGGCTGCTGCCACATTTTTCTTCTGTTCCACGGAGAATTGTCTGAGCAGATTCCTTGGCAAATTAACAAAAAAGTTTCACGAGTAACACTTCTCTGTATTCTAAGCATGCTACATAGGCAACATGAAAGTTATTAACTCTCCTCTACAAAAGGAAGTTTATAAATACATACAAGTATACATAACTATTTGCTTTGAGAAGTTCTATAACCTAAGAAAATACCAAATCATACCATAGAATCATAGAATGGTTTGGGTTTCAAGGGACCTTCAAGATCATCTAGTTCCAGTCTCCCTGCCACAGGCAGGGACACCTCCCACTAGACCAGGTTGCTCAGTGCCTCATCCAGTCCTCACATTGTAACAGAGAAAGTTCCATTTAAAGCATTTTACCAAGTCCCCGTCCCACTAGTATCAGTTGAAACTGACATCAGTTAAAGATGAGCAGTTTTAATCTTTCTTTCTACCCAAATTAGGTTTGTGAAATATGAAACTTCCTAATGTTTTTGTCATTCAAAGACGTGCTTAGTCCTAAATAAGCATGTGCTATGCATTAAAGCTACAGTATTATTTCAGAGATAAGGGCGGGTAAATCAGCTTTAAAGTGCTGTATTTAAAACTGCCAACATTAGTGACTAAGGTAGTTGTATTTGCCATTTAAATAACATCAATGAGCTTTATTTACAGGACTTAAAAAAAAAATCAGAATAAACCAGCCATACTGCTTAGTTACATTTTTTTTTATCAAGCACTTACAAGCAATTTTTTATTACAATCCAAGGCATCTTTCTCTTTGGATGAAAGATCAAATGGTGCAAGCCCCATGCTTTTGCAAATCTTGTTGCAGGAATGAGAATGAAAGAATAAGGCCATACCTCGAACACCTAAAGCATTATAAAATTGAGAAGAAAGGGGTTACTCGAAGTTTTAAAGACAGCTTACTGATTAAAAAATGTAAGTCCCAAAGCATTTTCTAAAAAGTCAAGAGATTGTGCTTTATAAGAGACACACAGCTCAACCCACTTTCATTTTATTTTAACAACTGGAAGGGGTTTTCATTCTCTCTATGCATAAGACAATGAAAGCAAGACTGCAAAATCTTCAAAAGGTACGTATATGTGCATGATATAGTAACAAATCAATTTGCCTGCATCATTGAGAAACAAGCCTAAAGTTTCACACTGCTTACAAAACTTGCTGTGTCCTATGAACAACTTCACATATGGACACTTGGAGTTTTAAAAGTATGCAAGGCTTCTCTAGCCACATTCTGCTGAACTCATTCCTGCAATGAAGAAAGGAAATTAAAGGCCATCACTATTGGTCTCATATTGTAGGAAGCAACTTGATTTCATTACTTGTCTGGGAGACGAGAGACAAAATCAGCTTTCATTTCAAATTCACATATGTATGGCAGCCTTTCTGCTCAGCTGTCTACAAGGCCCTCAGAAACATGCCTGGTCACTCAGTAGTGTAGTGGCTACTCAGCAGACAGCTAGAAAGAGAGAAAATATGAATCCAGTAGCAAGTGAAACAGGATCGTTGATTTTACCTAAGTTACCATCTCCAAAATCTGTACCATTCTCTGTATGGATCTGAGGGTCTGTGTAAAGATCTCCAACTCCCTGGATATCGACAATAATGAGTTGATGGCCTGAGCGCTCGAAGGTGAAATGACTAAAAGCCTGGAAAGAACCACAGAAGATGTCTCTGTGATAAAACTCACCTTTGATCTACCCAAAATAGCAACGTATATTCACCTCTTATGAATGGGCAAAGAATTCTGATAGCCATGATGGTAAAATGTAACCAGTACAAACATCCTGATGAAAGCAATGAGATACTTCTAGTTTGTAGCAGCTTTAAGCACATAACAGATTGCTTCTCCAAACTGACCCAAATCAGAGATGGACTTAAAGAAGCAGGATGACAAGTGTGAACATGCAAGAGAGAGGAGACTGCTTTATTCCTCCTTCCAGTACCAGAGGTATGGTCTTCCACTACAGCCTTCACCTAAAGGAGTGCAGGAGCAGCCTAGCACAGGGAACAACAGTGGGTTCTGAAACTAGTGCAGAATCACTTCTGCATAAACATCCTGTCTGTGTCTCTGCATCTCCAACCTTTGCAGCCCTTCTGACATTGGGCAAAGCTCTGACATAGTTTTGAAGTGGAGCAGGGGGGGAAGTTAGCACCATCACAAATTCTCCTTTCACAAATCACTTGAAACATGTACTTCTGCAATGCAATCTTAGATTCCCCTAGAGGTTGTAGTTGAAACAAAACCCAGATTCTCGTAAGCAAATAGACTAGATGTTTAGTTACGCAATTTGGTGGATATCCACCACTTTTTGTATATTGCATGAAGCAACACAAGACTGTTTAGGGCATAGTACATAAGAGGTCTCTCCTTGCCTTAATTTGAAGAAAATTTGAAGTATATTGATGGCTGTTATCAAAATTGAGTTTCAAAGGTTTTGAGGTTTCCAAAGAATATTACCCACATTCAACTCAACTGAAATCAACAGACACCATACTGCAAAAGGATGACTTGATTCAGCATTATACTGGAAAGCCTGCAGTTTCGTTTCCTGGCAGTAAAGCAAGATCTCTGGACAGAGACAAGAAATCCCCTGTAGTGGATTCTATGGAAAGCATTAAACAAACCCTCACTTGCGGAGTAAGACGAATGTTGTCATCTCGCACAAATCCAGAATTTGAGTTGTATTTGATGTATTTGCCCTCAATGTAATGTTCCAGATGAAAGAGAGGCTTTCCAGGTCTGTTCTTCATTTCAATTATACAGGTCTGTACTATATCCACCTAGTGAGGGAAAGAAGATAAACAATGACAAACAGAATACAGTCTTCAGTGATCAAAGTGTGAGTGAATCCTCCAGCTGTGAAAACTTTCTCAATGACAGAAGCCAAAGAATTGCACCAAACTCTCTCTTTAAAAAGAGGATGGCAGAAGAGTCACATACCGATTAAGATACTGGAGGAATTCCATAAATTAAAAGCAGTTGCTTAAAACAATTCACTGCTGCAAGAAATTCCTCTAACAAATTCTTAGCAAGTGCTGGCTATTTTATTTTTCTAAGGATCTAAAAAGCACAATGCAAAGAGTCTATACTCAAAAAGCAAAACACACAGTAACTATGAAAACTTGTAGAAATGACTCTTCAGAGGACTGAAGATATTTCTGTACTCTGCCTCACTTCCTCCTTCTTCCCCAGACACACTCCTAAGGAGAAATCATCTCAACTTTCACTTTACCTACATCTTTTACAAGATTTAAAAATCTAACCTCTTAGAGCACTAATAGTTATGCGCTTGCTGAAACTATTGCTGACAATAAATTCTATGACATATCTGGTTATCCCAAAAGCTGCTGGGAGAATATAAAGAGCAATACAAATACAGTTTTATTTTGGTCTTGAGTCAACACCTGAGAACAGTCAGGCATTCACAAACACACAGCCCCTAATTCTGGAAATATAAAATAATTTCTGCATTTACTTCATTAAAAATCAACTCCCATTTAGTTGAAAATAAAGTAGTGCATAAGAAGCTATCTAAACAATTTAATTTAATGGAACATCAACAAATAATTCAGCGTAAATGAATTTTAACACCAATTTAATAGGAAAGCCAGGCTGAATTACAGCTTAGCAAGATCTCTGAACTCACCTGTTTTGGTGGTTTGTGCCGATTGTACTCTTCTCCCCAGAGTTTTGCTTCCATCTGAAGTCGAACGTCCTCAAAATACACATCCCTATCCACATTCTCTATATACTGCTTGGAAACATAGTTATAGGCACCTTTCCAGTTCTGCGTGTGTAAGAAGTTGGACAGCTTTTTCCTGAAAGACAAATCAACCTTGTGAAAATCAACCTTTCTTGTGAAAAGAAAACAAGAATTCAATTTTTTCCCATTTCTCTGCCAGCAAGGACAGAACCAAGCCCTAAGGTCAGCATTACCTTCAGTCACTTACCAGATATTCTAGCTATAAAGCAAAGTGCAGGGTAGGGGAAAGGCAAAAAGCAACATCCCCTGTGAATGGCTGAAGCATACTTAAGTGCCTATTTAGTTTGACCACAGGTATTTCTTCCTTGAACTTCCCTCCTTTTCTCATTTTCTTCCCCTTCTTGTTCCCTGCAGACAGAGTATATGGAGCCAGTCCCACCTCAATGCCCTGTTCTAATGTCAACAATTATTTTCTGCAGAAATTAACAGAGAGCGGCCTTTTATAGGTGAACTGAGAGGGAAAAGCCTCTCCTGTGGTCAGAGTAAATTGCTGCCTTGTCAACAGGCACTGGCTACTACTCAGCAGTACCCTCCCATAAGCAAAGCTGCACCTGGCAGTTCTTAGGACATAGCTTTCAATTTTTGTTGATACACAATCCTTTAATCCACACACCTCCCAGGTGTGTGAGGTGGAAAGATTTTGCATAAGATGTCATTCAAGTCAAATAAGGTGAATAAGGGAGGTGGAAACCACAAAACTCTACATTATCAAGAATTCTAAAGCAAACACGGTCTTCTTTCTAGAACAGCATCCTTCCCTTCCAAAAGCACTTCTGCCAATGCTTAATTCAAAAGAAGATAGCAAAAGGGTATAAAAATCCATTTGCTGTGGCAGAGGTAGCCAGAGTGCTCAGCAATGCCAAGCTAGACTGAAGGGGGAGGATTACCAAAAGAAGCACATAGAGTAATGCACAGCTGGTTCCTGAGCAGTTCTCATACTCTGCTCAGGAACAAACAAGAGGATATTCTCCATTCTGATTCTCACTCCTTGTACTGTATCTGGAGTCACAGAAACATCTATAATCCTCCCTGCTATGCCTTTAGAAAAGACACAGCAGGGAGCTGATACAGATCCACCCTTTACACAATTTCCACAATAACAGGAAAATAATTCAACATGGAGGCTAAGAAAAATGGAGCAGGTAACTCACGTTCTGAAACACTCTCGCATTGCTCCACGGCCAAAAGGCTAAAGAAAAAGAACACACAAAAATTCAGCGTTGCCATCTCCACAAAGTTCACTTCTAACCAGAAAATGCCATAATCACATCTTCCCTCTTTATACCCTGTAGAAAGTGGTACTCAAACAGTCTTCATGCACTATCTGCCTCTTTAAAGAAAAGTGAAAACCTATAGTAAACAGCAATCTGAGGAAAAGCCCCTCTTCACTGATTCCATCAAGAAGCCACAGTATGTCTTTTTAAAAAGGTGTTCAAATTCTTTCTGTGGTTTGGAGTCAGCTCTGTTCTGATCACCTAGATAAGCTGGCTTTGCAGATCTCACATTCTCTGCATTTAGGCTTCCAAAGAGGATGTGCCAAACAGAGCACCATCTCCCCAGATGCCAGATACTGCTCCAGCAACACAGACAGCTCCAGCAACACAGACAGCTCCAGCAACACAGACAGCTCCAGCAACACAGACAGCTCCAGCAACACAGACAGCTCCACACCACGAACCCCATGATTTAACTGGGAAGTGACAGTAACTACTGCTCTCACAGGCCAAAAGTTCAGTCTGTTTTGATCCTAAGAGGAGAAATTATTTGTAAGTTCACAAACTATTGTCAGGCGGAGAGATGAGGCCAGCAGAAAATGGGAGTGAGATCACTGGGAAAGGAACAAATGCCTCCTGTGCTAGTGAGGAAGGGTTGACTCTATGTTCTGCCCTGCTTTGGAAAGAAAAAGCTGTTGGGACTCCAAAATGTAATGGACAAGTTGAGGAAAACAAGAATGACACAGAGACTTCAAACCTCCTACACAAGGAGAAGGTCTTGCTAACACCATTCATTAAAAGGAGAAAAATGACAAATTTGGCTGCCAATAAACATGAAGGACAGCAAGATCTTACTTGTGAAGCCATCTTGATGAGGACTTCATCTTCAACCCAGTCCTCTGTAACTGCATTGTACCTGCAAAATAAGGACAGGTGCCTCTTAGAAAAATGCAGAAGGAACACAAACCCTATCCTTCCCCATATACTCCCTTGTACTATTATCATCCCAGTTTGCAGCAGACAAAAAAAGCAGAACACGCGAACCTCAGGGCCATGTCTTATTAACAGGGTTTTCCAGTAGCCCTAAACCAGTGATATCACTAACTTGTATTTTAAAATATGCGTACTATTTAAGGACCACAGACAGATGCAGTCCACGAGGAAGAAGTGCATGGCACAATAGTGTTATCTGATTGGTAGGGAGGCCTCCCAAATACTGATCCTAAATGATAATTAACTGGCCTTTAACTCCTACAGCTTTAGCCCAAAACCCTATGTTAGTGGGGCAAAGATTCTGACAAAGCTGCGCTAAAGCACTAAGAATAGTTTAAGAGCCAAACTAATTTTCAGCATGCACATGATACTAAGCAATTCTCAACTTCATAAGGATTTAAATTCCAACCACACAGAGTAAAACTGTAGAACAGGCAACAGCAAAACTGCTATTTCAGGAAAGCTCAAGTGTTACATTGCTCTATTTCCCTAAACTACTCTTTATTTGGATTGATTTCTGTATCAGACTGAGTTTACAGCACTGATAAATCAACTAGAAAATCTTTTTCCTGTTTTGATGGTGAAACCCATCTAAACCACACAGGTGCAAGACAAAGACAGTGTGACACTGATTTGACAAAAGGTTTGTTTTTTTATGATGAACAGGATTTCTTTACTCCATGGAGTACTGAAAACTCTTAAGCCATGTAATTACACATATTCTGCCCTACAAAAACACAGCCCATGCATTAACCAACACATTCTGCTTAACATCAGCACTGAAAGCAGGAAAAACCCACACACCTGTAACGAGTGGCTTGTTCTGTCTCAATGTCTTCAAGGTGAAACTCTGCCCATGGATCAGGCATGTGTTTGGCTTTCTCAATAGCATGTTTCCATGTTTCCTGAAGAAGTAACAAACTGGCAGGTTATTTATAATCAGCAGCAACTCAGAATAGAAGTATTTTACAGAGTACATCAGCATCCCACAGGATCCCAATACTATGAAGAGATGCAACTAGACAAGCCCCCAAAGCCCTATTCAGAGCAGGGACCAAGTGGTATAGAAGAATATTCTGATGTTTTATACTTTCAAGTTTAATGAAACACGGTTCAAAAATATACACATCAAGGTTTAGTTCAATGTGCACCATTATAAAATTACCGAAAACAGAATTTGGTCTACTATAGATCAAGTAAAATTTGAAAATTATGTTGTAATTTGCAAAAAAACTCCAACCTATGCTGCAAATAGTGGTAACTCACACTTCAATAACATTAATTCACTTCCACTGGTTTGAATTTTAACTTTTTGTAACTTTAACATATACTCACAGCATATGCATTAAACACCATTAACAATGGAGCAACTAAAGATGAAAATGAGAAAGTTCTGTACACTCCAAGGTCCCCAAATTACGCTCAGTGAAAGAAGGAAGAAATCAGAATGTTTAAAAAGTGGATTATCATAATTCCAGATAAGTAGCTATTTCAATTTCCACCAAATCCAGAGTAAAAAAATCAAAAGCTTTTTCTGAAACCAATTTGGATGTTCTTCTACTAACACTTTGATGCTCCCCTTTTTTAATGATACTGTTCCAAGAGAACTGGAAACATGATCCTGTGATGTGCCAAAGACCTCTGCAACATGATCAGGAGAAAAGGTCACTCTGTATCAATGCCAGAAAAGAACTACAGAGTTCTGAGATTTATTACTGCTTCTCTGACTGAATTTCAAATATGCAGAAACAGTAACTTAAAAAAAACTTAAATAACACAAAACCATGTATACCGATACCAGCAATGGCATCAATGTGATTTTGAAGCAGAGGAGCTTTTCAATTGTTCATGTTTATATTTTATTTTGGCTGTAAACCTGCATACCTTGTCAATTTAAACAGTGTCCCTTCTGACAACGAAAACACAAAACTTATGAGAACACTACAATAAATAAAATAAGCTTAAAAGACAGGCTATGAGATTTCCACACATTTCACAATAAAATTCATGTGACAATACACATTTCATATGGAGCTGGGAACTTCTATATTTGAATACATAAAAAAAAAAAAAAATGAGAAAGAAACCAATCAAGGCTTGGTCAATTATCTACATAAAATTATTTTTGAGGAGGGTCTGTCCCAAAGAGGGTCATTTGTGTCCAGGCTAGATAATGATTTAAATAAATTAATGGTGCTTAATACCTTGCAAGGCATTTTGTACAAAAGCCATATTCTAATCTTCCAAGAAACAGAAGTTGGACTTCCTGGGAACTGGCAGTAAATGTAATTTTTCTCCTGCTGTAGGCATGTGGCTGCCATACAGACTAAGAGATGTCATGAGTCCACACTCACCCACAGTAGAAAACACTGTGAAGAAATAACTACAGTTTTGCACTTAAAGTGTTTTGAAAGAAGTGATATTTCAGGGTAAAGAACAAAAAAAGGGTATTATTTCATTTAACAGGTATCTTTAGTTTTGACTTGGTGACTTTTATGGGCTGAGGCAAGCAGTTATCCTAGACAATAAACAAACAAAAAAAAGGCCATAAAAGAAAAAAAGCCAAGCAAACAAAAAATCTTAATGTATCTGCTAAATACTGTGTTCATATTTTCTTTTTAACCTCAGAGAGCCGTGCTTAGAACGATGCTGTGTATCATTCTAAAGGATGCACGAGAAACACAGAAGTAGGAAAATACATGTAGTAAGACAAATGGTTGACAGAAAGCCTCTGTTCTCTTACTTAGTTTAACAAAAGGAAAGGATTTTTTTCCACTAAAAACTATTCTTCAATTTATATCTATAATTTAACTTCATTCTTAGAACAAATGTATGGATGTAACTCGGCAATTTTTTTTATCTGACAATATACGCTAAAAAGGTCTTGCTCCTTAACTAAATAAATACTGCTGAGTTCTATTTTAATTATAACCCCCTCCTGGCAAAATCCCATTTATCTTACAAGAAGCACAATCCTTTAAATCTTTTTAGTGGTTTGATCATAAGGGCAGTGATTGTTCTGTTCACACTGATTCTGCTGCTTCTGTAGATTAAGATCTTCCACTAAATCAACAGGGACAGTAAGCAATTCAATGGCAATTCAGTGTCAGACTACTGATTTAATGGAACTGACTGCAAGCCTGAAAAAAACTCAGAGTTTTTAATAATTGGGCAGTGTTAATTCCAGGAGGTGAAGCAGTTGGAGAATCTCTCAAGCCAATTAAGTAAAACTAAAATATTATTGAAGGCCAGAGCCAGTACTCACTTTAAACGAGTTTCTCGGAGAAGAGCTTGAACTGTACTGTTCAGTTTTTGCTAAGTTGTTATAGTAATTGTCAATTTTGATGCTGGCAGACTTGTTAGAATCCAGATCATCAGTTATTGGACAGACAAAAAAGTAATCTTCATCATCACTATCAGCATCGAGATAATTTCCAGAGTTTTTTGCAGGTGATCTAGCATTATCAATCCCTTCCATACGAAAAATAAGGTCTTCATCTGCCATGTTTGGGATAGGTCAGTTTAACACCTGCAATGATTGAAACAGCCACTATTCCAACATACATCCAAACAGCAGGAAGAAGCTGGGTGGGAAAGAAAGAAAAAGAATGGGTTATTCAAAGAGCAAACGTTGCATAAAACCGATGTCAACACACTGGCAGAAAAAACCCGCATAAAATAATTTTCATTTGGCTCTATGAAAATGATCCCAAGTACCTACATGCGGTCTTGAACACCTCAGTGCTACATAGTGTGTCAGTGTGGTGCCTTTGCTTCAGCACCAGACTTCTTGCAAAGGACTTGTGGAGTTCACTTTGGAAGTGAATTGACCAAAAACCATCGTCACATAACACATTCTTTCAATTACCAAAATTTGAACTACATAGACACTGTTCTAAATCTCATAGTTTATTTGACCAAAACTACTTAAAAAAGCCCGAGATTAATTCCAAGACTCACACTTCGTGCTTCCGCATTATGGCATAAAGCTGTACTATCCAGCAATTTGTTACTATTGCTGCTATGTTTCGACCATTAAATTTTCAATATTCATTACAGAAGTTTTCCTACCGCTAATTCAGACTGCACTGAACCTACCCTGCAAAACAGCAATTATCTGCAATGACACAGAATCTGTAACTTAAACTTCCCATTCCAGACTACTTTGAAAATTCATTCCTCTTCAAATCAGTCCTGTGCTATGCGATTCAAAATGAAGACAACTATACAGTCAGTTATAAAATCCATTGTCTGGGCTTCGCCAATGCTTCAGTATTTTTTTTGCCTCTTGCCACATCACCAGGAGGGGCAGGTGACTTGCCAGGATAATTCACCGTTTTGCTGAGCACAACAGACATGCATACACAGATAAACAGAAGGGGAAATTCACATCAATAGTGCTCGTGAAAGACATCCTGTTTCTTGTTGGGTGCCTGATGTTAAAAAGCAGGTCCTCACAGCTGCCTCAGCATAGAAACCTGCCTTAATTCATCCCAGGGAGCTGAGCAATTAGACTACTCTACTCGCCCCAGCAAAAGAAGGGAAAACTGGGGCATCTCCACCACCTTCTTATTGGCTGTTCCAGCTGAAACAAAGCCCTCTGCCCCACTTTAGCGCAGGACAGGGGAACAGGAATCTGTAACAGAGAAAGTCCCACCTTCACTTCTAAACTAGCACTAAAGCAAGAATAATTTCTGATTCCCTGGCATTATACTAAATCCATTTCTGTTTAATACATCAGCTAAAACAATCTAGCAGGATACCTGCAATGGCAACAGGCAGGTTTTTTTCTTTTAAGGCAGAAATCACTTTTTTTCAGATTAACATTTTTTAAAAATATTCAACCTACACAACTACATAGGCTGTGTACCTCACAATGTAATGTTGACATCGTTATGACTTGGAGACACAAAGCTACAAAACACAGTCCAGAACCACCCCACTGCTATGCTAATGTCCTGTAGCACTTTATAGAACTACTGCACTTCTGAAACACTTAATCGATACTTGTGAAGAAAATACCATCTGTCATCTGCACCATGCACTGGCCAAAAAACCAGGTTTAGTAAGTCAAGGTAAATGCTCTGATTAAAAACAAGATTAAGAAACCCAGAAACATTTCAACTCACTGGCTACCTCTGACAAACCAGGTCTGACCCTGTACAAATCTTCTATTGAGAAGCCTTTATTTCAGGTCCCTTCCAGCGTGTCAGTTCTGCAAACAGCGTGGCACACATTGCAGATCTGCAAGCACAACTGCAATTACGTGCTACGCTAGCCAGAGAAAGTCAGAGCAGTGATGCAAAATTCATGAAGTGAATGAGAGAGTTTGTCTGTGTCAACTCAGAGAATGAAGCATTTGAGACTCAAAATCCCATACAAGGAAACCTGCTACAGCCACACACACAAAAACAACTATTGCAGTAGCGAGCAGCAGAGAACATAAACGACCCCGTGGATTCAAGTCTCTTCTGCCAGACGCACAAATGAACACCGTAATAGCGACAGCCCAAATGGATACCATTAAACGGCAGAAAAGGAACTTTCAAGAAAGCTGCCAGTAACAGCTGTGTTATTTCGATTAGCGCTTTAAACACGACAAGCAAATAACTATCACCGACTTTCTGGTAGCCCTCGCTCAGTACCCCACGTTGTTAAACGACTCTACTCTTTACGCAGGCTGAAGATTCGAAAAATGACGCGAACAGGAGCAGACCGAAAGGCAGCCGTGCGCTCCGCCAGCCCCGCCGCCGCCCAGCACACAGCACCAGTTCCGTAATTAGAAACGGAGCATCGACACGTCCACGTCGGGCGTGACCTAAAATTAATTATCCTGCCCTGGAAACATATGTGGATTAAACTACTATCTCCAGGCCTAAGTGCAGAAATACGGCTAAACCCAAAAATACCAGGTTACAGATTTTAGGTCACGGCAGAAGCTTACGCTTTGGCCGACGGCCTTTTTACTCGCTCTAAACCGGTCACCATTTTCTGCAACTGAAACCGCCCGTTCCGCCCTTCACTCCACGACAACTTTCAACGGGTCCGATCGCCCGCCGCTGCCCGCCCCCGCACCACCGAAATCCCTACCGGCAGAGCAAAACCCCACAGCCCCGGCGGCTGCGCGATCCCAGGCCCGGCAGCGCACCCCCGCCCCTCCCGCAGTGGGGCGGCGCTTGGCGCTCGCCTCAGCCGGCGCCTCAGAGAGCCTGCCGGGGGTTTTACTGAAAATTGAGGAGAAAATCCCCCATTGACACTGCTATGTGTGAGAAGAGACGGGGGAGTTCCGAGCATGTACGTGCAGTCTGCCCCTTTCACTGTCGTTGTTCTTGCAAATGATCCTCATCGGTGCTTTTTACAGTGAGTAGGGGTTACGCCGAATACGTCCTTTACCATCCGTATGTTGCATCTTGCTATACGGCAGAAAGAAGAATGCATGATCCCCGTGCTCTCCAGAGGGAGGCCACTCTTACAGAAACACTACTGTAATGCTAGCGGCTGAGATAATCTTCAGGAAAAAAAAATCAGCAATATTTCATTAAACACACAGAGAGCAGATGCTCCAACAGTCTGCCAGGAACACCCACCTACCGTCGCATCAAATTAAATCATAGCTTTCACCTGGGGGCCAAAGGGAGCAGCATGTGCCTGCAGGAAAGCTACCTGCAATTGGAGGGTACCTGTATTTCAGCAAAGCAGCCCTCGTTTGAGAATGTATTTCACTGAGCTGTTCATTCCCACCGTTCCCAAAGGCACATTTCTGAGCAGCCTCAAATTCCTGCAGAGTTTAAGCTCACGTTAAACATATTTATAATGTTTGAGGATTATGCAGAAAACCTCTGAGGTCCTAGTCTTCCAGCAGAACGTCACTGTTTTAAGTATTAACAGACAGTGAAAATGGAGTGATTTTTGCCTGATCAGCAGCAGAACGTGGCCCTGGCCATTACCCATGCTGTGAGTGCCCTGGGGAGTGCTGCACCCGGCAGGGCTGCCCCGGGCCTGGGAAGAAGGCAGACTCATCAAATTAAGTGTGAAGACCTTCTGGAAGCCAGATGCCCAGTTCCCACTGCATGAGAAGTGTTGATAGGTCTAATAAAATCACCATCTGCTATCATAGGCTACTGATAGTGGTGGAATACCATTACCATTGTGATACCTGAGCACAACTGTGCAAGTCAAAAGAAGAACTAGATAGCTTTGAACTCATGTAAATACACAACATCATTCTGGACCAAAGACCCACTGGTATATCACAGAATCATATGGCAGGGTATATATACCATGTGAAGTTATGCATTTCTCATAAATTTATTTTATGGTTTACCAGCTCTGGTACCCTGATGCGAGGATGTACTTATTTTTAGTTTTAAATCTGGTGCTTCTCTACAATATTTTCTTAGTAGTCCATTATAAAACTGTTTGATAAAATACTAAAGCAAGAGGTGTACTGAAACTATGTATTAGACATGAGCCCCAGAACGATGCATCTTCTAATCTTAGTTTTATGTTTGGATATTTTCTGTTATACCCTTTGCACTTGGAGTTTGAGTCACATTAATTTTTTTGTTTGAAAATATTAAAAATTAAATTTAAAATGCTAAATAAGTGACCTTCAAGTCCAGTATGTTATTCTTTCATTTAGGTTTCTCAGCAATATATATATGTATATTTCCCAAGAGTACTAAAGCTTGAAAAGTTTCAGTATGCTCACGTTAATGAGTTTCTGTTCAGAAACTGCTGTTCCAGAGAACTGCAGGTCTTGAAATGAAGAAGAAAAGCGCACCCAAGACAATAACTTTCAGAGCAACTTTGATCTGCACAATTTGAAAATCAAAATGAAAAACTGCCTCTAAATGAATTCTCCAGCAATTTGCGCCTACATACTCCTATGATAGTCCCTTCTTACACGGTAAATCCAGTTGTTCATAATCTTTACTTCACCCATATGGTAGACACATGCAATTCACACACTTCCTGAAGCATCTGTGGATAGCTTCCTATGGGAAGAACAAGGGTAGACATGTCCTCTCTGTCGTATATTTGCAGTATTTTGCCCTGATGTAGACGAAGAGAATTCATCTTTTCACTCACCAGTAACAGCTGGAATCTGACTGCTAAACCCAGCTCCCTCCTTCAGGTGGGCAGGAGAAGCACCCGGTCACACCGGGCCGGAGCTCAGCAGTCGGTAAGTCAGGCACCAAGGCAGTACAGAGAACTGCCCTTTGTACCAGCCGCCGCAGCTCCATGTTGAGCAAGCAGCAGCGAGATAAAGGCACACAGCTGTCTCATACTTCTGTTGAGAACAGCGCAGCTGAGGGTAGCGTACGCTGCCAAGCCGGCAGCTCTCTGGGAAGGTCACTAACACCGCAGCCCTGCGGCCAGCTCTCTGCCTACGGGGAGTGGGGAGGGCCCTGTCTGTGGGGCGAAGAAAGCAGGCCGCGCTCTCTTCCTCACACGAGGATGGGCGCAGACCTGCTCTAGCGGTTGCCAACCCAAAGCCAAAGGTTTCTCAGCACGCGGCCACGGCAGAGACATTTCTGGGCCCGCGGATCCGCGCCTTCCTAGGGACAAGTAAGCGCTTTGCCGCCGCCGCGGCTGCCGGCGGATCCGCGCCCTCCTGAGGACAAGTAAGCGCTCTGCCGCCGCGCAGGCCCCCGCGTTGCCGGGATGTTGGCCCATAGCGGCCACCGACGAAGCGCTCTGAAGGTCAGGCCCAAGAGGAGATGGGAGCCGCGGGGCTGGTCAGGCTCCAGGTAGACCGTAGGATCTGTTGGGCCTCACAGGCCCGAGACCGCCGGTAGCCTCGGCCGTGCAGGCCGCAGCAGTGCGAGAGGGCCTGACGCCCCAGCGGCGGGGGTATTGCGGCGCCCGCACGTGGGTGGGGAGAGGCGCGGCGCCGCCCCCATGAAAAAGCCTGCCGCGAAGCTGAGCAGACAGGCGGTAGCGTGGCCGAGTGGTCTAAGGCGCTGGATTTAGGCTCCAGTCATTTCGATGGCGTGGGTTCGAATCCCACCGCTGCCAGTTCGTTTTTGTTTGGGCGACGGGAATTCCTTTCCGCCTCCAGACCACCGCGGAAAGGAAGAGAGGGGGGAAGTGGGAGGAGGGGAAGGGGAAGGAGGACGGGGACGGAGGTGGGGGTGTGGTGCCCCTCACGCTGCTTAAAATCGAGGCATAGAAAGTTATAACTGTGCAGTGGGGAGAGTGGGTTTACTTGCCGGTATGGGTTTTGTGCTAAAATCATAAATAGTGATTTTGGTGTTTGTGTGCTGTCAGCCCGCAGGCCTTGTGCCGGCAGCTGAGGTGAGGTCTGTGTGCTCCCACTTTCTCCCCAGTTCTCAAACCCATCTTTAATAACTGCTCTTGCCCCCCTTCCCTTCATTCATGTAGTTCTCCTTTCTCATCCCTAGTCCTGTCAGCTGTCCCTTTTCGGTTTGTATCCTACTTCTCCATGTTGCAGGATGGAAAAGCTGCTGTGAGGAAGGAGAATCTTGTGGCGGGTGGGAGGGCACCTGGCCTTCCAGACCTCTTGCTTTTAAAATCTGTTTTAGCTGAACGGTAGTTAAAAAAGCACATTGTTTACTGCACGAATTTGCTTAGTGCAACTGCTATGCTTTGGAAACTTGCAAAAACATGGCTGTATTTAAGCAAATGAAATTTGCCACCTGTCTTTCTCAAGAACTACTGGAAGTAAAGGCAGCAGAGTACAAAGTTTAGTGCAACCCACAGTGGTTAATTCCACTACTGTGACATAAATGTACTTAAAATAATATATCTTAGGAAAAATAACTTCCAGTTTAAGTAAAATGCAGAGTTGTGCCATGTGAATAACCGTACCTGCATGCCTTACCTTCTAGGCCTGTGACAGTTGTCTCTGCAGCCCAGGGCAGCGGCTCCACATGGGTCTGCAGAGAGGCACAGACAGGACTGACCTCACCAAAGTCTCAAGTAGGTGTTTATTTTCCCTCCTATTATGCAGTGACGGGGTAATTTGCAAAAGGAATTCGTGTTGCCAATCCCCTCTGTATGGCTGTAATCTGTTCTGTCCTTCCCTTTCCTTATTCCTCTGTTCCCCAAGGCAGTGAGCCATGGCAGCAGCTGTGGTGAATCTTGGTCCTTATTTTTGCTTCACTGGTGAAGCACTCTGTGCTGGCTATAGTTCCTTCTACAGGTTCTCATTTACTTGAACAGTCAGTTTGGAAAGCTGTTTGTTTGGGTTTGTTTGTTTGTTTCAATGAAATCAGTATTGCAGTAATTTTTATTCCAATGGTTCAACGATTATTTACTGTATTTTTATTTCACAAATGCCACCACTGATATATTAAAATCTGTTTTTAAGTCTTAAAATACCTTCTTATTGCATTGGAGCCAGTAAGTATTGAGATAAGGATGGTCCAGGAAGTGGTACTGTGACCGAGTACAAGGAGTTTATGTAAGTCAGTGATGTGTTTCTTTAAAGAAATGCGAAACTGAAAGGCCATCAAATCTTAAAGAAAGAAAAACCAAACTAAAACTAACAATTAAAGTAAGAAAAATTTTGAGGAGGATGTGATGATTCTGGGCTTCTGTTCTTGTCTTAATGTAATGGTCCACAGAATCAGCAAATGTGAACTTCTCTGGGTTGTATCCTAGCTGATTTCGAGCCTTGTCTATTCGAAATGTATGAGTTATGGAAATGTTCTGTACCTAAGATCAAAGAGAAAACATATTAAGATTGGAATAGATATGAAAGATGTCTGTAAATGATAGCAAAGACACGGTTAAAGGAAATGTAAAAAAACTTAACGCACTCCCCCCCGAAACATTGATTTCCTACTGGCATGTCACATTATCTTTAGAGCTGCCCACTCAAAAGGAGAATCTTGAAAGCCCAAGGAGACAGTAAAAGATGCAAAGCAGAAACTTCCATTCCTGACAGCAACTGCAAAACATGTTCTGCACCCTTGTTTATGTGCCTAAGATGGATGCCCTCTTTTAGGTGCCCAAATGTCTTCTGAAATTAGGGCCCAACTGACCAGTCATAACAGGATACTGGGCCTTGGAACTAAAGAGATGAAGAAGCCTCTCCCAGATTGCAAACATAAACTCTTATCTTTTAAAATATTATAATGAGCATAAAACAGTACTAGATATATTTTACTATCAACAGGCTTAATCTTGAATTGTACCTCAGTGTTAATGTGCATTTATGCATCCTGTGAGAATAAAGGGGAGTTTTACAAAGATTTTACCTCATTTCTGGTCAGCAGCGGAGACAGTTCAACAAATGGTTTCAGCATCAGATGTAGGTATTCCATGATCATGGCTGCATAACAAAAGATTTCTGCTTGAGGTAAGAATAGTAAATTACAACTCATGATTTTGGCATATCTCACACTGCGTGTGATAATGTAGGATAATTACATGCCTGAGAGCTCAGGGCACCATTACTAACAACAATAGGGCTACTTGATCATAAGGGGTGGATTTAATCTTCACACTTCATTCAGCCTGCATTAGAGTGCTTGCGTGAAAAGGGGTTGGAGGGTTGGTGACAGGTCTAGTGAACAGATTGTGAGACTTCACAGAAAACGTGGTAACAACAAAATATTCAAAATTTAATTCTCTCTTAGCTGCATCTTGGGGTTGATCCTGGAGAGAGCAGGAGGTATGGGAGGACAAGAAATTCACCCATGCAGCAGAGCAGAAACTCTTCAGTGTATTTCGTGAAGTCTTGCATTTTTACGTTTAACATTTACATTATTAACTCCACATAATTATATGTATATTAAAGCCTACATAGTAAACCAGTTTTCCTGTGACTTAACTAACAGATTATTTTGGTTTCAACACATTGCATTAAGCTGAACTTCACCCCTAACTGCTGCACACTAGATGAACCCATGGCATATTGTTTTGATAAATGAAAATTGTGGGCAAACTGAAGAAAAGCCCCAAAATTTAGGAATGAGGGTAGTGTGGATAGGAGAGAGAAATGTTAATAAAATAATTTTACCTGATGCATAAACTAAGGAAGTAGGAATACGTATCCATGGTTTACTGCACCCTAAGCTTTCAAACTGAAAGAAAGAAATTTTTAAAACAGTGAAAAAAACCCAGAAACCTCCAATAAGCTTTAAAGTTTCAGTATAGAAGATGTTTGTGGAAGTATTTACTGATAAAACAGACAGAACCATCAATGCTGTTACTATTTAAGTTTCAGTTTTTCAGGAGATTTTTTGGGCCACATGCAGATACTATGTACTTCTCAAGTAGCAATCAAAGAAAAAAGTTTATAACAATTGATCTGAATGCCACAGAGTGCTGATATTTAATTTAACATTGTGACATATTTATGTGTTTGAGCACATTGTTAACAATAAAATGATCTTTTGAAAATTATGTCTTTTGCAGATTAATAATTAGGATTTACTCTTTTTTTTGTCCACCCAAAATAGCCACTGTTAACAAATGCATGCCCAAGAAATTAAGATAATGGCACCTCAAAATATGACTGGTTTAGATGATTATTTGGTCTCAGTGAAGACAGCTGCTTTAATCTATTATTTTAGGTAGGCTTTGTTACAGCACTAATCACACAGAACTTCAAGCAGGAACTAAGCTTACATTCAGAATGGAACTCTTACACCCTAAGCAAACATACCAAAAGTAACATGCCCACAAAAGGTGGAGTTGTGTACATTCAAAGAAATTAATGTATTTTAAGATAAAGTAGATATTGTACATACAAGTGGAGTTAACCATTCAAAAAGGTTGAATTTTTCGCCATCATTAATGAAATACACCTGACCACTCTGTTAAGGAAGTAGAGAAGAGACAAATTGGTAAATAAAGTACAGCAATTTAAAACAAGTACAAATGTGCATTCAAGCCAAGAAATTATCTACTCAATTTTTTTCACTGATGTGTACACAGTTGGATATAGTTTTTGTGTTGGAAATTATGTGATTAGCATGGCTTGGTATAATTTATTATGGTAGTGCCTATGCAGAATGCCCATATTGACCATACAGGGGGTTACCAAATGCACTAAAAGTGGTGCCTTACAGAACCTGTGCTACTGACATGTAGTCACCAAATGGTGGCATGTGTCCTGCTCTCATTCTAATGAAGACCCACTGGAATCCAGAAAAATCCCATCCCCCCAAGGCCTAAGCTACCTCTTTCCCTTTTGCTTTAAGGATTTTGGAAAAATCCTTAGTCTGCTTTGAATATCTTCCTAATTGCTTTAAGGGTAGTGCTTCTAGGTCAAATAAAAAATTGTTTACAAGGAGGAAATTGCAATTATTTTTGAAATCATGGAGCTCAAATAACAGGTGCTTTTATTTTTTGTATGTGGTATGTGAAGAACTGATAATCACAGTTCAGAGCATCAAGTCTAGATCTATATTCAGGAGAACAGTGGATAAATCTGCCTGAATATCCAGTTTCATTTCTGACAGAGAAAATTTTCTTTGTTCAGCCCCGAGAATTAGCAAGTACTGTATTACAAAAATACAGAGCAGGTGATGTTCTTATAGAACCAGCTATTCCAACTATTAACAGACCACACAGCCAATGCTGCCATTTCCCACCTTGTTCATCCCACATTTGTCAACCAAAAACAGAGATGGCAACATATGCTACTGCAATAGTTACTATAGTACAGGGCACAGTGGTAGGATCCACTGTCAGATGAAAACGAGTGCTCCCCTTGCTTACTTACAGCTACGTAGTTCTTTTCAGATGTGAGAGCATCAGCAGCAAGAATTTGAGCTTGTACAAGATTCTCTGCGTGAACCCAGTTCATTTTAGCAGAAGGATCTCCGAACTTGAAGCTAAGCAGCCCTCTCTCAATATTCCTCTGTAGACACAAAAATTAAACTAAAGCAGAATGATGCTTTTAAATTAAGCACAGTACTCTTTCTTGTCCAGTGAAATGTAGGTTTGTCACTACTTTAAAAAGTTACTTTAATTCACTCAAAAGAATCAAGACAAGGGGAGAGAGAGCTCTAAAAATTTGCTCATGATGAAGGACTTAAGAATGTGTTGAACACAATACATTTGGAATTTACCAGAAATATAAGTATCTTTTAAAGATAAATAAAATATATTATGGAAAGGCAAGATGAAGTTCTGAGTGGATCAAAAGAATCCACAAAGCTGGATTGTGTTTAGCAAACAGCTTTGGTTGGGGAAAAAATGGAATGTCATGCCAGGCATCAGATTTTTCATTTAACAGGTACATTTTAGAAAAATTTGACAGTTGCATCATGCCATAAGATGGACATATTAAATAAGCTTAATGTCTTCAATAGAAATTTTAAAAGATGGTATATTTTGTGGCTTGAGAAAACATCACAGGTTTAACTAAATTGATGCCATTCCTTAAAAATATTTTGTTTTAGAAGATGATAAAGTGTATTTTGTCTGACTTCAAGATAATTCAGCCACAAAACAAAAAAGAAATTATGTTGTAGGCTTGAATCTGTTTGTTCCTCAAAGCTGTGCAGACTTTGTATTTATTGATGCCTTTATAATAATTGTCACATATAATCCTACATGTATCATGTTTGAAACACTGAACTAGTCCTAGAATTTAAAGGACGACAAGTGAAAAAGAGTAAAATGTAAGCACCTTAGCTGTTTGGCCTTTAGTAATGTATCTTACTGCAAGGTGGTTCTGTCTTCTTAGTTTTGTTTCACTGGATAGTGAAAAGTTATAACATCCTCAACAGATAATTGAATTATTGGAATGCTCCCCGATAAGGTCAGTCAATTTACAACACAAACATGTGATGCTGTCATAGATCATAGACTATTTTGCTGATTGAAAAATTAAATTACATACTGCTAGCCTTGGCAAGTGTCTTTGCTCTTCTGGTCCATAGATTCCTGGTGGGCGTAGAACACACGTATAGAGTGTTCCACCTCCTAGAAGAATAGATAAGACCATTAAGTGACTTTCACATTTTTACGTTATATCTTTACTTGTATGAAACAAGACTGTGGCAGTAGAACTTACTCTGAAACAAATTAGCCTAACCATCTTTCAAAATAAAGCATACCAAAAATGTTGAATTAGTAGCACGATATTAGATTGGCAGAATCAGAATATGCAAAATAGCAAGGTAAGATTCAGAGAAGTTGTGCCAGTGTAGTTGAATTCCTAGCAATTACTAGGTATTTCAAAGCCTCTTTCTAACCATCACTTTGACCCTATGCCAAAGCACTGAACATAAGTACCAGCTGTGGTGATAAGTTTGCTTAAGGGAGAAATTATTAGAAAGTGGAATGAAACCAACTAATCCCATACAAATTTCTCGGTGGGAGAGGGTGTCTCACGAGCAGTAGAAGATGGAGCTGTAAGGTTCTCAAAAGTGGACTCAGCCAGTTGCTGCTGGCAGTTATAGTGCAGTTTAGTTACAACTCTTGATAACTTTAGCAGAAGTAAAGAGCATCATAGAAATCCAGTCACTTCCCAAGTACATCAGTTAGCTTGTTCATCATCAGCTCATAACTGTTTCTAATAGTACTTGAAAATATGCAAATATTCAGCCCTGCTACAGCAGAAGATCAAACAAGGATGTTTTCAAGGCTAAATAATTCAATGTCAAAAGCAGAAATTGTGTATTTTTCCTAAAATTAAAAGTGTCTTTGATGTAAAGAGCTGCTGAAAAGAGAAAATAAAGAAAAATAACCTTTATTTTTTAAACAAAATAAATATATTGGAATGGAATGCCCATTAATTACTTTTTATCTCTGTTTAGCCCTCTACAAGTATCAAGTAGAGACAGTCTTTTCTGTAAGTTGCTTACAGCTAAATTTAGCCCAGTATCACCAGGTCACATAGAATCATATTGCACTTTACAGTAATTTGTTTTGCACTGGCAGTTACAGTATCTCACAGGTGAGTTTAAGTATCCAAGTGTATAACTGGCTTCCTCAACATGGAAAACTTGGGGAAATGAGAATAAATAATTCCAGGTTGCAATATCAAGCGCTTCTTTGGATTTTAACATAGCACTAGAGGAAGAGTGGAATAAGAATTTAAATCACCATTCATGTTTTACTTATGTTGCATAATACAGTGACAAGAAGTGCTTGGTTTTGTTTAATTTATAGCTGTCTTCTTCATTTCAGTTAACATACTGAACTCCTTGCTACCTTGCTAAAAGTTTTTACAGACACTGTGGGAACTAAAAGCAACTGAAAGTAATTTAAAAATGAAAATATTTCATTTGTGAGGGGGGGTAGATAGCTTGATTTCATAATTGCTGGATAATCTTGTCCACTAAGGACTGTTACGAGATATTAACAGAAACAAAAAGAGGAGTAAATTCCACTATGAATTTGTGCTAAGACAAAAGTACCTGCTAGTGGAGTTCCATTAGCTGCTAGTACCATTTGTTCTGCAATTGATTTGGTTCTGGAATAATGATCAACATGCTACAGAGAATAAAGAAAAAAAAAAGTTTTTATCTGACAGGGCAGAGGGGCATCTCTTCTCCACTGTTTCTAGTTAGCAGATGGCAACAGGTATTCAAAAGATAGAAGCTGTGGGATCTTAGTTTAGGATAAAACACATCTATATTGCTAAAGTAAGCAAGCATTTCTATTTATGCAAATGCAAATAGCTAATTTCAGCACATCTGAAAAGCAATAAATATTTTCATGCTTTGAATGCTGCCAATTGAGTGAAAAGTCAAAGGACAAGTTTTGAAGAAATTATGATTGGTGTCTGAACTATCCTGTTTGCTTTCTTGTGGCACCATCTCAGAGAAAATGTTTAATATTTAAAATATTTAATATTTATTACAAACTTTATTAAATATTTTCTATATCCACCTCTGCTTCTTGAAAGACTATGAAGTACTTTGTGGGCAGAAGAGAGACACAAAAAGCAGCTCTGTATGTAAACCAAGAAGTATTTTATCTTTTTTAGTGCAATAAAACCATCTAGAAATATGCTGCTTTACCATACTGACTTTATATTGAATATATGTTGACTTCAATAAAGGAGCAGAAAAATTGTACAAGTAATAAATAGCTAAATAGATGCCAAGCCCATAGAACACAACCCTTGCCTCCAGGTGGAATTTCATTAATTTTAATGGGATACTGTATGAGTTATTTTCCAAAATCAAAGCCTCAAGAGGAAACAAATATACAAAAATACTGCAATGCACATAGCACTGATATGTCAAGATTGTGAATAGCATCTACAAAAGAGCATAAAGGATCTTCTTTCTTTGCACTGGATTCAAACATCAGGCAAAATATGGTCATGAACAATGGGGAAATGGGAAATATAATACAACTAGGGTACCTTTTCTACAGGAAAATAGGGCACAGTTTCCTCATCACCATCTTCAATAGGAAGCCCTCCAAACACCACATTTACTGTACTGGTGTATATCAGTCTAGTGATGTTCATTTGTTTGCAGGCTGCAGCAGTAAATAAAGTTAGTTTAGTGGAAACTGAAACAACAGGGAAAAGATGCTTGTGTGTGCTACTTCTGAGAAACAGATTTCAAAAGAGAAAAATCCTTCCATTTCATGTTTGGGTAATTTAAAATGTAAAGCAACAGTGTAGAACCAAGTGCTTATATCCTGTATGTTGTAAGCTAACTCTGAGCCTTTGGGACAGCTCCAGCTCCCAATGATTAGAAGTCCATTTACTTCAAGGGCTGCCCCTACCTGTGCGCCAGCAATTGGGTAGCAACAAGGTTTACTGCTACAAAATACACATGGAAATTGTTAACCCTTACATCGATATGGATCTTGACATCAGCTCAAGAGGATTACAAAAAGCTGAAGTAGCTGAACTACAGTTTAGACTCTAATATCACACCACCTCACAGAATCAAGCATAAAAATCACCAGAAATGTCTTCCCTCATCTTCTGTTAAAATGTTAAAAATGCAAAGCATCTGGTAAAATACAGCACCACTGAAATGGCTTTTTCTGAGTGCTGCAACATTTTGCTGTGCCATACTAACACCTAATGACGTGCATAGATACGTGCCATCAATGATGAATCTTGTTCCGTTAATGTTTACAGTTTCAATCTCCTCTCTGTGCAACTAGGAAAAGAAACAGAAAGAGTAATGAAACTGTGCATTTTAAAGCACTTTTAATTCAGTAGGCGCTTGTCATATATGTGTAATACGTTTAGAACTTTGTTTATAAAAAAGAATTTCAATTTCTGTTTCAAACTTCAGGAAGTCAAATAATGATTTTTAAGCTATGCCTGGATTTTTCTTGTCTATCCTGCTTGAAGCAGAGAGAATCACAGTGCTTCTGAGTGCACGTTTCCAGCAATTATACATCTTGCCTCAGCTCAGTGACCAATCCTCAGTACCCACTGTTCAAATGCAAATATCTTTGAATTATTCTATCCAGCTAGGATAGATAAGTTTCTTTTGTTAAACAAAGTAGCAAACTGTCTGCATATGTTTGCAATTCTAACCATAAAAGTTGTGGCTCAGAGTCCTACAGGTACATCTTTAAAGTTTCTTACATGCCTTTATTGGATAGCAGATAAGTAACACTTGAAATACAGCTGCTGTTATAATTTAGTTATTTAAAATAATTTATAATTCAGTTCAGGTTTTATTCCTCCTAGTGACCTTTCCCCTTGGAATTCCCTGTGAAGGATTTAGGGAAGGATCAGGATTTTGAAGGGAACCAGACTCTTTTGTATTTCCTTTTGTCCTCACACTACTTCATAATTCTTCAATGCCATTTTCAACTCAAAAAACCCACCCAGGCAGAGCCTCTAATAGGAAGGAAATAATTTCACAACTAGGAAAACAATACTGTAAGTGAACTGCTTGCAGCCAGCACACCAGCTTGTACAGAGGAATTCATCAAAACAACATGGAGGTGGAGTCAGGCTGCCAGGACGATTTGAAGAGAGACAAATCTAAGGTTCAGTGTTATATAGCATCAAGTCTGTCATCCTCATGGAGGGCAGGCACACAGGAAAAAACCCAAACTATTTGGACTTACTTGCTCTCTTCCTGACATTCCATATGAAGCTACATGAAACACACAGTCCGCCCCTTCACAGGCTGCAACTATGGCATCATAATCCCTGACATCTGCCTGTAATATGTAAGAAAAGAAATTTGGAACTGAAATCAAAGCTGTAGATTTGCATTTGTTATACAGAGAGTTAGCACGGAGGGACTGCATATATGTAAATGTACTTTGTGAACATTCTGGGACGGAAAACTGAACCCATTTCTGCACTTGCAGATACTCATACTTTTCTTTGATATAACTCAAAGGATTTCAAAACCGTTTGTTAAGTCTCATACTACCTCTGTGTTCATTTTACAGGTGATTAAAGTGAGGCACAGATCATGGCAGTGGCTGGGCCCAGAGGAGTAATTTGGAGACAGGAGGTAAAGTGCATCATGGGTTTCATTTGTAATTCTCATCATTCAGTGTTAAGCTGAGAGTCCTACATCGTGACTCTCTGTTAAGAGATACTAAACTCAGTTGACCCAAAATTAGGTGGGATATCCACACACTTAAAACAGCCCTTGAAATCTGCAATAATTTGCAGTTAGGTGTGTGGATTCTACGAAAACTAGTAACACATTAAGTGTAACACACACAGTAACACATTAAGTAACACACTAGTAAGACAAATGTATCAACTGCAATTTTTGTGGAAAATATAATTTACCATACCTGGATACACACTATTCCATTGGGAATTTCCCAGATAGGTTTGTGTATGTCATACAGAACAACTGAAGCTCCTGCCTTGGCAAGAGCACATCCCAGCTTGTAGCCAAAATAGCCTCCGCCTCCTGTCACCACGGCTCTCATACGGTTTTGATGCAGCGCTCCAGCATTGCCAGTCACTTGGGAGTTAGAGGTTTGGCTCCAGGGTGCTGCTACCTCACTCAGTTTAAGTTTTCTGTCAGTGAAGGACTGTCTTCTGTTATGAGATGCATGTAGCAATTTCTCTTCCATGCTGAAAATTGCTCCATAACGCTCCTGGATGCAGATGATTCCAGTGAGTTTCATGTTATCAAGCTCTATTCACAGCAGCAAAGTTTTGCTTTAATGCAACCTGTTTCAGAGAGATAAAAACAAAACAAAAACCCTCAATACAAAAATGCTAAAAATCTCAAAGATCCTCTTTAAAAGACACATTTAAGTTCTCAGCTTAGATTATTTAAGACTTTGTTTAATCATAACTTCTTGCATTTTAGATAATTTAAAATGTTTTACACTACATTAGAAAAAACAAAAAAAAAGAGTTGCACATTAAACATTTATTTGCTAATAGTACCCAGAATAACCAACCAAAAAAAAAAAAATCTCCATAAAGCAGAGAACATGAATTAAATGTTTTCCACAAATTAAGTAAAATTGGATTAAAATATCCCACATAATTTTTTTGGCAGAACAGAAAATTCTGCCTGTGGGAAATTCATACTGTGGTCTTAGTTTTGTTCATTCTGATCAGTGTAACAAGCTCAAAGATGGCCTTTAGGGGTTCAGGTGTGGTGTGGGGCCACACTTGAATGTGGAATCTTGAACTGTCAGGAAAATTCTCTAGGAAAACAAATTGCATTTAGGTTTTAGTGCTTGAAGAACAAGCAAGCAGGGTCAAGCAGAACAGCAGCAAAGCAAAAGACATCTTTAATACTCCTTTCGCTTGTCATGGATTTATCACAAAGACTGATATCTGAGAAAAGTGGTATTTTAAACTCCTTTCTAACTAGCAACTGAGTTGAATATACTGTGCTTTCGTCATGGGTAGTGATGGAATTGACATACATAAGGATTTTAAGAAGGAAAGGGGAATGCCTGATACTTACTTTACATCTTTAGAAGTTGTATCAGAGAACAGGGCTATTGCCTTCCTCTCTTACAAAGGGAATTATTAGAATAATTGTCACATGACAGAGAAGGTCAGTGAGTATGTTAAGATAAAAGTATTGGTGAATTGTTTCTTTCGTAAACATGGAGCCTCTTTTCCATCAGTGTCAAGGGTTCATCACTGTCAGACAAGAAATTTTAGAGTCTGTGGCTACCGATTTCTTTAGTTACCCAGATCCCTGTGTCACTATAAAAAATTAAAAGTCACCTGAGCTCCTGCAGGTATTCTCTACATCTCACTTGCAAATTTGCCAGGGAGAAGATGCTGCCAGAGCATGTAGGGCTGCCCCAGGCTCCTTGGAGCCTCGCAGCATTTCTGGCATCCCACTGCACTCCAAGATTCCTTCAGCCTCCCCAGAGCTTCACTGCACATGCATTTCCTCCCCTGCTCATTCCACACCCCCTGTGGAATAATGTTCATTCCACACTGCTCCCACCCATTCCTTCACTGGGGTTCCTTTCATCATGCAGCATCCTTGGAATCCCACAGTCTTCCCAGACTATTGCATATCCCAGAGCATCCTAAGGCCTTCCTGGATTCCCACAGCATCCCTGGACATTCTCAACATCCCGTAGTGGCTCTTACCTCCATGTGCACAAAAGCATCCTATTGGTGGCTGGGGCTCCGTGGAGCAGGTTTTTCAGACCTGTTGAACAGGTTGATCAGGGAGAACACACCATCTCCTGATTAGCAGCTGGTTAGTCGGCAGTGGAACACAGCTCAGAGAAATATAGAGCATCAGAAACAGCTGCAAAACCATGGGAAAGCCAAAAGGCGAAACACAATCATAAACAATTAAGCACTAAAAATCGCTTCTCTCTTGTAGTAGCAGCCTGTGTCGTTTCATTTCTGCAGTCACTCATGTCTGGGAGGATATAAAAAAAGGTCAGGAGCTGCAGGGCTTTCCAAGCAAAAAAGAACCTTTGAACACCTTTACCTCTTCCATTATAGCTGTGTCACGTTGGAATGTTTGTATTAATTTTTAATCATTTAAAGACACACTTGCAATTATGTCAGAGCATAAGTAACTCATAAGTAACTCAACCAATTGCCAACTTATATTAAGACTCAGTGAGGATAGACAGAAATGAGACAGCTGGTCACTCCAAATCCATGCAACAGATTGTCTTTAACCTTCAGAAACTGGATAAATCAATTGAACAAAGCAGTGAGAATTAATCAGTACTGTTGCAACAGGAAATGTAAAAAGCATCTTACCTGAAACAACAGATCAGAGGCATAATGCTACAGGAAGGGAATAGTGGGACACCAAGGAGACTGGCAGCTTGGAAGCCAGCAAATTCTTCTTTGCTGAGGAGCATCCAAAAAAGCCACAGCCTGCAATTCTCACTGGGCTGCACAACCACCTGATGTTGCTTCTGGAAAGCATTGGTGTAATCCAGGACGCAGTCCTGAGCTATTAGTCTAAGAAAAGCAATATATGAAAGATTCATAAATAACTAATTTAAAAGCAAATTAAATGTTTGCATAAAGTTAAAATGCTCACTGTGGGAAGTAACTTTACACTTGAAGTTTTCTATTTTGCATAAAAAGCCAGCAGCACTCACTTGTCTGTCAGCTGCACAACCGTATCACAAAATCATGAACTGAAATGGTTGTCCTCAGAAAAGGACCCAATTATTCTGAGGTTCTTTAAGTTTCCTGACAACAGGACTAGGAGTGAGAACTGAGCAGCGCTAAAGGCAGACTTGTACAGCATAAGCTAAGTTTGTATGGATAAGGACAACCTGCAAAGGCAGATGCCGGGCTTCGCTGCTTTCACTGCAGGTAGAGCTATTTTATTACAAAAAAGAAAAAAAAAATCAGAATGAAACAATTCTTTTTTCATAGAAGCTGCAGTGGAAATTGTGGTTGCTCACACTCCTTTTCCTGTTGCTGTATACTGGTCTTGACATTAGAAGTTTTATTCTTGTAGGATCGCTGCAAGCAAATTTAAACCGTACCGTAAAGGTACCAGTCTTCAAAAAATCCTGTATGACATTAACACAAAGACAAAATATAAATACACAAACCCAGAGTAGAGCTAATCAGAAGGCAAAGCATTTCCATCACTTTTGCCTGCGATCCACTGTGGCAAATCCAGCCCTCCAGATCCATGTGGGGTACAGGAGAGGGACCAGTTGCTCCTAGTTGGGAACATAGCTGGTCCCTGGGGAAATCTGTGACAGGTAAGCTTGTGAAAACTCATCTAGGCCACACGTGGTATGTGTACATGCAGCATGTGTGGCTCAGAAAGCACAATCTACTGAGGAAGCAACTGGCACATGTCTCACCCTGAAACAGCATTTTGCTGAAGGAGCAGCACACCAGCCCTCATACCAGGTCACTTGGCTTCCCTTAGGAGGCAAGGCAGCAAACAACAGCTTGCTGAGCTTCAAGGTCTTATGTGCTCTTCCTCCTCCTTCCCACAGGCTCCTTAACATCAGCATTTGGTTCAGTTATTTATTATTGCATTGAAAGGATGTGAATTGATTTATGAACACACAATGTTATTACTACTTCACTTTTACAAAGCTTTTGATCAACAAAACAATTTCACATAAATTAGTTCCAGTCCTCTTACCACCTGTTTTTAATAAATATTTACTTTTTATACTTTGTTTCTCAGGTGTTCACACTAACATACAGTAGCAGCAGCTCCATTAAAGGCATACTTTAGTCTGCTCTTTCTTCATTTCAGCAACCAGACTTGTTACAGTTCCTGTTCTTCCAATTTCTTACCCTACTGACTTACCATTTTTAGACAAGTCATTCTCAGCATGAAGCAATCCATTAATGAGGATACATTAAAACTATTCTTGAACTCCTTTGATTTTGTGATACCATGTTGTCCATTGGGAACATTTCCTGCTGTGTCCTCTCTTTGCACTTTTGAGAGGTTTTTTCTTGTTTGGTTTTGGTTTTTTTGCTTTTAAATGAGATCAGAGAGATGTCATAACAATACGAATAGTAAAGTCCAGAGTGGCAAAGGAATGTTCTATACTCAGAAATAAAACTAGGTTTATCTGGAACATGTGGGTAGTCATTTGATTTTACAAGAAAGAGAGAATGATGAAACTTAACAAAATGCCAAAAGCAAACATCACTTTAAGGAATGAGCGATCTTCTGGGTAAGCAGGTTTTGTTTTCAGATAATGATCCACAGAATCAGCAAATGAGAATTTCTTTGGTTTGTAGCCAAGTTGATTTCGTGCCTTGTCTATTTGGAAAGTATGAGTTACAGTAACATTCCACACCTAAAATCCAAAGGAAAGTAATAGTGACTTTAGTATTTTCTAGATTACTCATGAAGATATATCAACAATTGTATTGCAGTGGAATTCAAAACACGAATAAAGATAGATATGCAAAAACATTTCAGAGTCAGATGCTCTTTAGAGCTAACAGACTGACTTGATGTAGGTGACCGTTGAAGGGACCAAGCTCAGTGGACTGGGTGCAGGAGGAGTTTATCATACCAGATTCTTCCTTGAGAACATGAGATAATGAACTAAGGAAATCCCTTGCAACAGATGGGCACGCTTTCTTCAAAATGGAAATGCAAATGCTTACATTGCATAGTTGTCGGGGTCGATACCTGTC
>VZTY01017948.1:99857-121301 GCA_013400935.1 Turnix velox | reverse complement strand
ATTCTATGATTCTATGGCAGTGAATTTTGCTTTGCTTGGGAACATCACACTACATTAGGTATATCTTATGAGTTGCCTTTACATTTGAATAGTTGCTTGGGATATTTAAAGAAGAAAATTCAGATTCAGATGAAAAATTTCAGACTTCCACTGAGAGCCATGGATCAAAACCCCACATGCCCACAGGCCAGGCTTTCCACAGATATGGCTAAACTCAAGCTGGGAAATGCTGAAGATAATAACAACAATCTTCTTTATGCTCAGTTATTTGTTCAAGTTTTCCTTTCCTAAAGAAAGAAAATTTTTAAAAAGAAAGAAGCTTCACTGAAGTCCCAGCAGCTCTGGGGAGCATTCCCTCAGCCTGGCTCCCTCCGGGATCTTTGGATCAATAACTCCACTGTCACCACTGCAGAGATACTGCCAGACTGTAGCACTCAGCTCTTCAGGTCACCAACCTCTTACAAATTGATGTTATGGCTTCTTTGTCATCATTACAGAGCAATTAGAAAACTAATAGCAAAATCCATACAAGGTCAGCCCTGCTCCTGTCTGGGAAACTGTCTCCTACCAGCCCCATCCTAACAGTACCCGGGGAACTCTGACATTTCCAGCTCTGCCCAACACTGCTCCCAGCCTACAGTTACCCTAACATTCATGTTTCTATCACCCTCTATAGAGAGGCAGGCAGATGTCATAAATACACAAGAGAATTTTCAGTGCCACCTGGAAATTCTCCAGTCCATTGTCCTGTCCAATTTCCCTTTCAGCTTTCCCTTGCCCTTCAGGAAATTTCTGAGTCTCAGAGACGTGTGAGAAATGAGTGAGGGCAGGGAACTCTTCCCATTCACAGACTCAGTGGGTGAGGAATGGTGCTGAGAACACAGATGGGGACAGAAGGCCAGAGCAGTCCATATTCTCCAACAGTAAGGACATCAAAAGAACCTTGCCGTTGATTGCAGACCAGTGCAGCTCCACTCAGTGCCACACTGTCACCCAGCCAGATGACTAAATAACTGATAACGTACTCAAACCTCTTATCCTCCTGCCATTTGCAGTCCTGCCCATTCATAAAGGCCAGTACAACATGTTTTTTAAACTACCTTTGAGGAAAGCAGTAAGCTGTGAAGTGGAGCGAGGAGCAGTGACACTGTGTGACAACAGCCACAGCAGCACCAGCTCATTCTGGCCTGTAGAGCTCTTTGAAGTAGCAGCAAACCATTGCCTGAAAATGCTGTTATGTTACTGAAATCAGCATCTGTTGTTTTTGGTGTGATCTGTTCAGTGTGACAGAAAATCCCCACTGCCTGTCTGAGACAGAGCATCTGAGCTCCCCACACCAACATCCAAGCTCCCCACATCATGGCCATGGCAGCCAGAGGTCAGTGCCTGGACATTTCATCCCATCTCCGCTGAATCATACCGGGAGCTGCAACTCACAGCCCCAGGTCCTGGACCTACACAGCTGCAGGAAGGGCACTAGGCAGGGAGCAGATCTCCACTCACCATGCCCCACCTGCCTCTTGCATCTCTCCATGGGCAATTAATTAACAGGGTCTCTCACCCTGTTTGTGATGGGCTCCTGAACATGGTACAGATTCAATGAGAGGCACAGGCTGTGCCTTTAACAGCCTAGTACTCAGGAAGAGTATGAGGACAGGAGGAAGGTGGGCAAGAGGCAGTTGGAAGGGTTCTACAGCGCATCCCCAGCACACACTTGTATGCTGCAGTCCCACTAACCTGAACAATGGGAAGGGAAACAGCATACAGGCTCTTCTCCTCTGTGCTGCCTCATACTGAAAGGCTGCAGAGCTGCAAAAGCAGAAAGGGAGGCCAGTGGAAGCCTTGGCCTCCAGCATACCCCGGGACCAGCCCCAGTGGGCACACACAGCCCTGAGTAGCCTCCACTCAGAGCAGAACCAAACTCTTGCTGCTCTCATGGGAGCTACGAGGAGCTGACAGATTGTGGGGCAGGAGGGGTCTGGGATGTGCCTCTCCTGTGTCCCACTACCTCCTCCTCTGTCTCACCTTTGCTGAGAATCCCTGGGGGTTCAGCCCAAGCTCAAGACTGAGCATATTCCCCCTGCCATGGCAGAAGCTGAACATGTTTTCCCATATGCCTGAAAACCTGCCACAGCCCTGTTCACTAGCTCTAGTTTCCTTCCCAGCAGCAAAGAGCACATCCTGCCCAAGGTCACTCCAGCCTACCATCCCCAGAGGAGCTTGCAGAACATGAAGGACTGGAGCCTTCTGGCAAGAATCAAGACCCCAGGCAGGCAAACAGAATGGCTGTTCATTACAAATTTCAGGCTGAGACCTCCTGCTTCTGAGGGGACCAGCAGAGTGAGAGCCAGCAGGACAGCTCAGCTGGCACAGCCTGGGCCAGGTGGGCAATGTGAAATTAGAGGCACTGCAAGCTTTATGGTGGCTCTTCCAGCATTTCTTAAAAGCACAATTTAAAGAAACTAATGTGGAATGCAAAAAACTCCAAAAGCTTAGAGCTCTTCTTTACCCACAGATATTCACCAGGAGCAAGAGGTACCTCCATGCAGGTCACACTAGCAGTGGCCATCATGTTATTGCAGCAAAACATCATAATTATTACTGCTAATCCTTTAGTTACACTATTCTTGCCAAACCAGCTGGGATCTAAATACTTCTCCTCCCCTCTGGAGAGGGCAGAGGAGAAGCAGAGAGCAGCAGCCCCACACTAGACACAAACAAGCCACCCACACCTCACACACCCACTTTCTTCTTTAGCTGTGAAGTTCATCTGTTCCACCTCCAGACCCTGCAGCTCCTGAGTGGTGCCACTCCATCCTTTCTATAGAGGTGCTGTCCCAGAGCCCATCAAACCTCCCCAGTGGCAGCTCCAGGCAGGTCTGAAACCACCAAAGATACCTGAAAACACAAGACTCGATTCCAGGCTCATTCACACCGGATTTACCTAATTTAAATTAAATTTACTGACTTTGATGAAGTGTTGCTCCCGAGATTCCCATGGATCACCAGTCAAGGCTGGCTCTGTCTGCCTCCTCATGCAGTCATTCACACCCAGCGAGTCCACTTAACTGTGAAAACATCTATTTTAAATGACTCATTTCCATGACAAATTAAAAGCTGTTCATCTTTACACATCCAGGCTGAAAAATTACCAGCTCTCCTAGAAAGAGGCTTCTATTGCTCTAGCAAAGAACTACATTTTCTTTAGCACTACAAGAGCAGGAGGTTGGGAAAAAGTCTCACTAATGATGGAGCAAACCCCAATATTTAATTAGTGGGTGCCTTGGGACCTTCCCAGAATCAGACCCATTACCACACCAAACCCTGCACTCAGAATTTGTAGCACTCAAAATTATCAACCCCTTTAGAATGCTGATGCTTGGTCATGAAGGAGGACAGATGAATGAAGGAATAGAAGCTCCTCGTGGGAATGACTTATCTCCAGATTTATAAGGAGGGAGCCCAGCAATATTTACTTATTTGGCTTTTAAACAAATGGTCAGACAAAAGGAAAAACAGAGGCTGTGGCCAGCACAGCAAGGAACCAACTCCTCATTAGTGGGCTGTGCCAGATTCTTCAGCTAAAAATAGCCTCCTCAGCAGCTTTGAAAAAAGCACCACGATGTTGATTTGAGAAGGCAGGGTAGATGCAAAGGAACAAACACTAATGCTACATCTCCCTTCTGCAACAGCTCTCTCTCACTTGCTAATTGCTCCGTCTCATCCAGGTCTAAACTCACTGAATATAAGCAGGGATGGGCTGAGTTGAGAGTAGGATGTGGGGGCCTGGAGGGATCTCTGCCCTGTCCCTCAGCTCTGGGAATGCCCCAATAGAGAACACAACCAGTCAGCATTAATTCACACAGTTAAAGAGGGAATTGGGCACAAACAACGATCAAACCAAGAACCCTAAGAGTATGGCAAAACTTTGTTAATTCTAGATCTTCACCAAAAATAAACACAATAAACAAATCTCCCATTTTCCTTCTCAGTGCTACTCCCTTGGAGGTTAACATAGACCTTCCCCATCTCCAAGGTGAAGAACGTGCAGGAGCTGGTTATTTTTGTGTGAGAGCCATTTGTAAATGCTGACTTCATTTGAGGGAAGAGTCAGCACAGAGGTGCATGCAGTAAAGTAAATAAAAATGCTCTTTAACTGCATCTTTCCAAGGGCATCAATACTTTGAAACATCAACATCTCTTTCATTCAAGAAAACCCACAGGTCAGGTTTCAGCTGAGCAATCCTGCCTGACATTTCCCAGTTGAAGGCTCTAATGGACAGAGAACAGAGGGAATTTTCATATATATTTGTTGTTGGAGTGAGCTTTTGTTTAGAGAACTTCAAGGTGTCACATAAATATTGCAGCTCCTATTGATTTGTAGAACAGGAGCTATACAGGCAGGGAGCAAAGAGAGTCCCTTCGCACCACTAAAGCCAGTATTGCTTCTCAGCTGGATTAAAGAGGAGTCACTTAAAAGAGAAGCAGCCATTTCAGTCTTTATGACCTTACTGCTAAGAACAGCTTAAGGAAATTATCTGTTTTTTTGTGCATCCACAGCAGCTCCAGTCTCCAGCAAATCTCTGTCAGCCAGTGGGTCAGTGGGGTGACGTCTGTGAGGTTCTGAAGGGAGGTATTTTGGATAATCACCAATCCAGAGGACTTGTTCCCATGGTACCTTCTCAGTGTTTTATCACAACTGACATTTAATGAACTATTCAGCCTGAAGAAGGACGTGGGGAGACCTTCCAGTGGTGTCCCAGCACCTGGAGGGGCTCCAGGAAAGCTGGGTAGGGGCTGTTTGCCAGGGCATGGAGCCACAGGATGAGGGACAGTGGTTTTAAACTAGAGCAGACCAGGATTAGATGAGACATGAGGAAGAAGTTCCTCCCCTTGAGGATGGCGAGACACTGGCCCAGGTTGCTCAGAGTCATTATGGAAGCCCCATCAATGCCTGGAGACATCCAAGGCCATTCTGAGGCTCTGAGTGACCTGATCTAGTGCAGGATGTCCCTGTCACTGCTGGATGTCCTCTGAAGGGTCCTTCCAGCCCAACACATCCTATGGACTGACCATGCCCTTCATGAGTAGCACTCCAGAAACGCCTTCCTGTCTCATCCTCATATATCACACGTGCCAAAGAATTGTAATGCAAATATAGCAGTGAAGTGTTTTCAGAAATAGCCACATTTACTGTTGTGCTGGGAGGCAGGTGCAGAGCAGGGAGTTCACCCCCACAAGGCTGACTGAGGCTTTCTTCAGCCCGGCTGCAAAGATCAGAAATAGAACAGGAAGGTGAAGCAGAGGGTACAGTTTTACAGCTACAATTTTGCCTCCTTCTCCAGATCAGAAGCTGAAGAGGAAGAATTAAAGCCCACCAGACATACCACACCACCCACTCAAAGTGCTTCACAAGGACAATACTGGAAATACACTGAATCAAATATTTAAAGGAAGATTTTGTAGGCAAGCACAGAACCAGGCTGAGGAGTTGGTTTGGAGAACAAGTCTTAGTTTAAAGAATCCCTGATTTAAATGCTTAACAACACAATTTTATCTCCCTAGTGTTGCTTTTATCTATCTGGGCACCCAATCTGAACAGCTCCCAGTTTGCTTTTACCTGAATTTCCAAGAATTTGCTGAGGGTTTTGGGAGGACTCAGTGACAGCAGATCAGACTCCAGCTGCAATCACCGTCACTCCACAGCAGGTTCATTACCAGACCTGGCAATTTACAGACACAACCTGACATTTGGAAATGCCTGTTCCCATTCTGCTGTAAATTTCTCACAGCAACTTACATTGCATTTAAGGAACAATTCAGAAAGGCCTCAAAAAAAAATAAAAAATCAGCCTGACTCCAGCAGCTTCAACGTCCCTTAAATCAAAGCTCTTTCATGTTAAGCAAAGAGCAGATAAACGTGAAGAGTGGGTATTTTGAGAAGGAACTGTTTCCCTCAAGGACCATAAACAGGCTGCTCCCTCTTCCCAGCTCTCCCTTCCTCCAGTTCCTGCCTGGAAACCAAACTGGTTGACAGAATAAATTCTCCAAACAATGATAAATTGCTGTGGGTTCTTCCAGCCTCAACACTACCAATGTCCTGTTGCATTCAGCTCCATCGTGAGACAGTTTCCTACAAAGGACTCCCAAGAACTGGTGTGTGAAGAGATGAGCTAAGGCTTTTTCACTTCATAGTTTTGGATCATAGGATCACATTGCTTTGTCCTCTCCCAAGCAAGAGGAGAGGGGGACCCTATTGTCCTGCACTTCTGCCCTGAAACCACATTCTGAGCCAGGCAGTGGTGAGATTCAGCTCTTCACTGGCACAAAGCCCCACAGAAACACAGCAGCAAACTCACAGTCACAAATGCAAGATACAATCTAAGACAACTACATGGAAGTAGATGCTCTCAGCCCGTAGGGATACCTCTGGGGCCTCACATGGGGATGAGCAGACTGGTACCTGAAGAGGAAATACCGTAGAAGTGGCTGCCTTCCCAATGGGCAGCACAGGGCACAGCAGAGCAGCTGCTGCTGTGGCTAATGGACTCAACTTTGCCAGGATGGAATCAGAGCCACTAAACTGTTTTTTTTAATTCTTGGAGTGCTTTGCTTTCCCTGAAATGCAGAAACAAGAAACGATCTAGTTGATTTCCTCTTGTACATTTGATTCCAAAGAGCATAATTTGCTTCCTTCCGAAACAGCTCTGAGGAGTGTTCAAGAGGCTCAAAACTTGAGGACAGAAGACACAGCACCATCTGGTACATGAGATGAGGGATGGCAGCCCCTCCAGATGGCAGCTGCAATGAAAGGGAGAATCATTGTGGTTACAACACAGCTCTTTCCACTTCCTCTCTGCTGATGATTGCCAAGAGCCCCCCTGAAAAACAAGTGACAAGCTCTGATGAGAGTTTTCCTCGTGCCCTCTAAAAGCAGGGCCCACATTTCACTGTAGGGCAGGAGCTTTAAGGTGTGCCCTGGCTGCAAGGCTCCCACGGACACACACACAAGGGAATTGAGGCAGAGCTCTCAAAGTGACAATCCCCTGGTTTGCTCAGGATCCCATAGAAACCAGAAGAGCAAATACAACTGGATCAGCTGAAAGCGATGATCACAGCCACACAAAGCTGCCTTCATTCCCTTAAACTAAGGTGCATTCCGCTTCTCTATCAGATTTTTCATTAATCTGCACTCTGGAAAAAGAACATAATGAATTTAACAGCATGCAAGCCAGCGGGCTTACCTGTCACCAGGAAAATAATAAAAAAATTAAACAAATCACAAGCCTAGTATCATGATGTTTGCATGATAACACCCTGCCCTCCATGCTTGCCATTTTGCTTTCCTTGTGTCCCTTTTAGTTAGCATGTATTTATGCACACTAAAGATGACATGAAAGTCATGCAGCAAGGATAACGCATGCTGGGATTTGGAAGAGTGAAATCAAATAATCCTGTCAGCTTTGCATTTAGTACCCAGCTAGAAAAAAGGGACAAGATCTACAACATCCTCTCTTGTTTACCCAGTGTAATTGCTTTTGAGCTTTCTGGAAAGTGGATTTGCTGTGAAACTCTGCCTTCTCTCCAGCGAAGCTGGCTTTGGTCCCATTGGGTCTATGGCCACAGACAGAGGGAGAGAGAATCCAGTCACCCCAAAGGCTCACACATTGGCTGTTTCTTTCCCTGTGCAAGGTTCTGATCATCTTTATAAATCAGATTCCATGAAATAAATGCAAAATTGTGGATTACAGGCTCACAAAGCTCATAATTACAGTGAACATTAACATGAAGTGTTCTCCCCAAAACAATTGTCAAAATGTAAAACTTAAGCAGCAGATTGCAGTGAATAACTCAGTTTCAAATCTACTTTTCTAAACAACATAAAAAGGAAATATCACACTGAGCACTTGGGAAGGGAGCACTTGTGTGTGCAGTTGTCCAGCTTCCTCCTGGCCACGCTGCCCCTGCAGGATCACAGCAAAAGAAGAGGTGAGATTTGCTTTGGTTTTTGATGGAGGCAAGGGTGGGAATGAGAATCCAAACAGCTGGTGCTTCCCCAGCAGCCACAAGTCTCCACCCACAGCTCAGAGAAGCCCACAGGATCTTTCCTACCGGTTTCAGCAGGGCTGGACCAAATCCTTATGCACACCATGGCTCCTGAGGCTGGAAGTGTTTAAAGCTTACTCCTTTCACATTTACCCATTTGCTCTGCAGGGAAAATGATTTATTTATTGCCTCAAAATTCTTCTTCTGTTGTTTAATACAAGTAGTTTATCATTGTATAGATGATTGCACTGCAGGTAAGAGAGGAGGCCACTGAAACTCCTCTTTCTGCCACAGAGGAGGAGGAAGCCATGGACTGGTGACCTGAAGTTTCCCCTAAGAGGGCAGGGGAGGTGAGAAGAGAGGAAAAAGAAGGATGGGTGACTTAAAAAGTAATGCCAGAGAAGCAGGGAAAAAAGAAGGTAGGTACTGGCAGCAGTTCTGAAGCAATGATGCTCTCAGGAGCAAGGACCTTCTGACCATTGAGTCCTCCCCCTTTTCTGTGACAGGCCAGTCCCTGGTGGGCTCCAACACGAGGTTCAGCACAGCAAAGCTTCTGTAGCAAGATTCAGCTCCTGGCAATGGATCAGAGTGACGTTCAGTAGTGAAACAAGCGATGCCTTCTCCTACAGCCTATGGCAGGGATTCATCCACAGATTACATCTCACGTCTACCATATTATGGGCCTGGCTTAGGTAAAGATGCTCTTTATATTATTAAAGTAAGCAAGGAGGTGATCCAGGGTAGTAGTAGTTAAACACGCTAAATGCATTTTAGGGCTCTTTTGCCTGGAGAAGAGCCAGCTGAAATGGAATCACACAGGCATTTTCCAGTCAAACCACAACAGAAACCCATGTGTAAGCTACATCTGCCTGTATCTTCCTGAAGAAACGAACTGCATTTGTTCCTCAGGCTACTGCCTCACAGGATTGGTCCCAGGGTTTTCAAATCACACAAGTAACTACATTCTGCTAAGTCTTTGCATCTTCTTCCTAATTAAAACATCCCTCATACTTACCAAAGCAGAGATATTAGCATTCAGGGCCAGCTACCTTTCATTCCTAACAAATCCCTGGGTGTTTGGGCAGGCTACTGGGGGGGAAAAAAAGGGTGGGAAAAAAAACCCCAACCCAGACAGAGACAGGATGATCTCATCTATCCAAAGGGAATGTGTTTTAGAAGCTCTTTTCTAAGCCTCCCCCAATCCTTACTGCCCATCTCTCTATTTTACAGAGCAGACACCATACACGAGGTATTTGGCTTCAGGGAGAAAATGATGGAGATGAAAGAATTACTTACTCCACTTCTACCAACCTCCTGAATCATTCATGTTCCTCACCCGAATCACAGCAAGCTGCAGTACCTGTCACGTTCAGGATTTAAACCATGTACAAGGTAACATTTACCAATGATAATTCAAAACATTCCATTCCGAGCACTTGAGAGGTGGTGTCTGTGTGCTGGCACACACCACGGGGACAAGCAATTTATGGCACAGTTCAGCATCTTGCTCAAGTGCCACAGTTTTAGCTGAAAGCTGCACAGCCTTTGCAGGCAAGGACTTTGTTGTGTTTTAAAAGCTGTATCTAAGGCTAAAGCACCATTTCCCCCCAGACCTGAGCAACAGCAGGGTTTAGATGCTCAACTGGAAAGTGCCCCAGGTGGGGAGCAGGGTAAGGAAGACAGTCAGAATGAGCCTCACCCAGAATGCTTCTGCACCCACCATCAACTATCAGCTCTGCAAAATCCTAGCAAAAGCTCCCAGAAGTTGCTGGCAATGTTCCAAGTTCACCTTGCAAGCTACTTAAAACTCAGTTCAGCAGAATCTGGATGAAGTGTTACACTGTGTAACAGGGGAAGCAGCCCTCTGGAGCAGGCTGCGCACACTTGCCTTTTAAAATCCAGGTGTCTGCACACAGAAATTCTCCCTCCAAAGAAAAATCACCACCCAAGCCCAAACAGGTATGGCTCTGAAGCTAATGAAGATGTTTTACAACTCGGATGCTGCACATTTATGTGCCCCAGCAGGTCAGCTGTGCCCTGAGGCCCCTGTGTGAGCACAGACATATGGCTGCCTGAGGCAGAGAAAGGAGGGTGCGCACTCAGCTACCCCCAAATTTTATCACAGCAATGGGACTGTAGCGAATTTTGCTTCAAAGATGAAATAAAGTGTTCGTTTAAAGCCATTAAAAATAGTTACTTTGCTGTCAGATTATTAATAGTCTGTCATAATACTCTTGGAGGTGATTATAAAAAGTAGAAGCTCCGCAGTCAGAACGCCCTTGTGTGAGAGGCAGCCATGGGAGCGCTCAGCGTGCACACAAACACTGCCATCTCCTGATCTCTACAGGGCCACACACACAGAGAGCCTGGAAAACACCTCTCTCACTCACACCTTCTCCACGCCAGCTTTGTCTCACCTGCAAGGTGAAAGCAGACACTGCTCAGCTAAGACAGGGTAACTCACTCAGCCGCAGTGCTGAGTACCACAGACAGACCCTCACCCACCCTGCTCTAGGGCAGAGCTCCACCGACTCACCTTTCCTCTTCCAGGAGCATTGTTGGTATCCAATTGCTGTGACACCACAGACATAGAATCATAGGATGGTTTGGGTCGGAAGGGACCTTCAAGATCATCTAGTTCCAACCCCCCTGCCATGGACAGGGACACCTCACACTAGATCAGGTTGCTCAATGCCTCATCCAGCCTGGCCTTAAATACCTCCAGGGATTGAAGGGGCATCCACAACCTCTCTGTGCAATCATCAGCTACCCCTACTACCAGCACCACAGAGCAAGTTCAGTCCTAGGAGACCACAGAAATGTTTGAAATGCTCAGGAGCCTGAAGTGATTTCCACAGACAGAAGCTATTACTAAAACTCATGTATTAAACCCAGAAGAGAGCCAAGGTCCCTCTGCTGAAAAGCAGCACCCGCTGTCACACTTCAGAGACCACAAAACACCGATTCCTACTGAAAAATCCAGCATCTCATGTACTGGAAGTAATTTATTTCATACCCTTTGTGAGCCAGTTAATAGCTTCTTTTCCCACCAGTTAACACCAAGATAATAACAGTAAGGGCAAGTGGACACTTTATGCCTGGGCTGGTTGACTTCCATGATTATTTTGCAAGGGCCTGCTCCCAAGGCACTCCTGTGATCATCACACTTCAGGAGCACATCATGAATATGGCAAATTTGGGGATTTTGGTTCAGTGGGAATAAGAAACCATGTCAATGGAACAAGTGACCTCTTCCAAATTTCTGACTATGACTTACAGTAAGAAGCACAAGAAAGAAAAGTAATAAGGAATATTAAAACACAACAGCTAGCTTAAAATTGTGTGTCCTCAAAACAGAAGATAAAAGCAAAGCATTGATTTGCTTTGGGTAAGCCTTTCCCTCTATCACACAGATACTGTGTTAAACCCTATCTTCCACAAGTAAATCCCAATAAACACCACAGTTGCAGGTTCTGAAAGCCTGACTGCAATGGACCTCCCCCTGCCCTGGCTGTTCTGGAAGGAGCTATCAAAAATGCCCACAACACCCTATCACAGGCTACAAAGAGCATTTTTGTTCTGAGAGAAAATCCCACAGCCCCCCCACACCCTTGAGACCAAGTGCCCTTTCCTTCCATCTCCCCGCACTTGTGGGGAGGAGATAGCCACTGGCCTCAGGGCTAATTTGCCTGGATGCTTGAATCTTCCCAATCCCAAATCTTCCATGGAAGTGGTGAGCCAGGTCAGGAGGTCCTTGAGATCCCCACTTGCAAGATGACACAGGAGGTCCTTGAGATCCCCACTTGCAAGATGACACAGGAGGTCCTTGAGATCCCCACTTGCAAGATGACACAGAACTCCAGAGCAGCTACACCAGAGACCCTCCAACCACAAAATGGCTTCTCTTCACCAGTGTGGGCAGGGTGAGGAGAACTGCACACCTGGACCCACTCTACAATCAATGGGGCTGGGCTCAGTCTCACACCTGCACATCATTAGGCACCAGCTTCCATTGGCACACACAGACCACCCTCCCCCATCTCCTGCTGCTCACACACACCTCATGCTCACTCACATCTGCTGCTCACACTCACCTACTGCTCAAACACATCTACTGTTTACTCACCTACTTCTCACACACTCACCTACTTCTCACACACACACCTGCTGCTCACACTCACCTGCTCCTCACTCACACTCACCTACTGCTCACACTCACTTGCTGCTCACACTCACCTGCTCCTCACTCGCACTCACCTACTGCTCACATTCACTTGCTGCTCACACTTACCTGCTCCTCACATTCATCTGCTGCTCACACACATCTGCCATAGCACCCAGAGATCCCACCTCCATATCCCAAAATTCAAACCAAAGCTGCTCTCAAGTTAAAGGTCCAGATTTGTGGGGCCATGAGGTGCCTCTGTCCACGGGAAGCCCCCTGCCCTGCTGGCTGTCCCCCCCCAGAGTCCCTACCACAGCCTCTCACTGTCTGGGAGCAGAAAATATCTCTCTCCAGCAGAGGCAACCTGGGGTCTTGAAAAACATGAATGATTGTGTTTCCCAGCATTCAGATTTCTCCTCAAGATGCACACTATACTTCTTGTCACTCTAAACTGCAATTAACTATTAAAAAATGACATTTTAAAAGTAATCTTTGCTGACATGCCTTAACCTCCTTAATACATGTGTAATTCTTAACTCCCTCCTGCACTTCCATCGACATGACTGGCACCAAAGCAGCCAAGGCAGCCCTCAAACCTTGCCCAGCCCCATGCACTGGCACCACAGGAGCTGCAAAGGGAATCCCACACCCCCTCAAACCCACCCAGACAGCTGGGGACTTTCCTAGGAAGTCCTGGCTGTGGAACTGTCTCAGAATGACCTGCCCCTTCCCTGCCTTGAGGGAAAATGCCACAATAAGCAGAAGTGGTATCATTTAGCCCAGAGCTGTCACCAGTCCCACTGGCAATTAAACACCTCTGGAGGGCTGCTCACTTTCTGTGGGACCACAGCAGCAGGAGCTTGAGCCTCTTCTACACAGCCAGGGCTTCAGTGATGCAGGTACCATCTCACAGGCTGAAGGTGACACAAGTCCAACCATTCATCTCACTGAAAGAGAGCACGGAGGTCTGTGAGCAGGACTTTCTGTAACTAGAAACATCTCTGGGCTGGTGGGAAGGGGCTCTACACAGGGAAGGGGCTCTTCTACACAGCCAGGGCTTGAGGGATGGCAGGAACCATCTCACAGGCTGAAGGTGACACAAGTCCAACCATTCATCTCACTAAGAGAGCACAAGGGTCTCTGAGCAGGACTTTGTGTAACTAGAAACATCTCTGGGCTGGTGGGAAGGGGCAGAACAATTCTCAGTGGGGTTTTTTCTCAAAGCAAAATAGGTTATTTGTGTCCTCAAGTCAAAATTAAACATGTATGGATTTTTGTGGTGCAGCACAAGTTAGGAGGCTCCACACAGGCCCCAGTGGGTGGACTGTGGGGGGTGCAGGGTGAGGGATGGGGTCTGCTGGCATGGACCTCCCCAAGGCAGCAGAAACAGGTCTATGGCACCCCCTCGCACCACAGACATGGGTGGGCAGAGGGAAGCAGCAGCCCAACCACCCCTGTGTGGAGGAGGACAAGACCCTCTGTGCCAGATGGGAGGCACAGAGATGCTTTCCCAGGGTACCCCTCCCCATATCCCACCATGAGGAGGGAGTGATTGGCTCAGAGAGATGACTTCAAACGGGCTCCTGTGACTCCAGCGGTGCTCCTGGAGATGCACCCAGCAACACTTTCAAAGTGGAACGGAATTAGCACTGGTTGAATTAGTCTCTGTGAATAATTTAGCCGCTACATTTTGCATTAATTGCTGAATAATTTATCCACAAATAATCTGCTCCATTATTTGACCTCTGCTGCACAGTAATGAATGCTATTTGGCAAACATTACTGTACAATATTTATATGAGCACATTAGTTCTGAATATATTTCCCTATTACCCCATTTCTTCCAAACTCAGTGTCTGAGTGATGTGAGCACAGACAGCTGTCAGCCATCTTCTCTAAGTCATTCTTGCTGCCTGGTCTGGTTCACCCCAATTCCAATCACTCCATGAATATTCCAAAATATTTCAGCCCATTCTGGGCACAGTCACTCTGGGCAAAGCCTGGAAACCTCTTCAAATAAACACTGTGATGTGCCAGCAGGGAACTGATTGAAGGGGAACAGCAAACACAGGGAATATTCAGAGGGCGTTTTGGAAGGTGTCTGTGAGTATCCAAAATGTAACTGTAACTTTAGAGTGAGGGTCCCCCTTCAGGACAGCTAGAACAGCAGGGAAGCAGCAAGGCACCTCCAAATACCATGAAAGAGGATTATAATGCTCCAACAATGCTTAGTTGAAAGGATATTTGGTTCACAGATCCATAGCAAAGACATAAAGCTGGTTTTTCCCTGACCATGCTCATGGCTCCTAGCCCAGCAGCTCCAGACAAAACAGCCAGTCCCAGGAGCCCTGAGGCTGGAGGGCTCCACAGGGCCATTTTTCTGCAGTTCTGAGGACCAAGCCACACAGCAGAAAAGCCAGGGAGAAGATCTGCAGGATCTCAGAGCTCTTTACTTGCTGCTTTTTAACAGAAAGCTGAAATATTACAAAATCTTCCCAGCTACATTTACTTAAGCAAATTGACAGCTAGAGGGGGGAGTCCCCTGCCAATTCCAATCACACAGACAGCTGTTTTTTTTTTTTATGGGGGAGGACAGCATAGCTGATATAAATATTTAACAAAAAACATCCCTGTAAACACGAAGAGTGGCAATTTTGAGCCTCTTCTACATTTAACCAAACAAACTGCTGCTGGGCTGGCACTGGTGGACTTGTGATTTGCCATGTTCACAAATCAATCAACCAACTGGGACAGAATCAAAGAGATTCAGGCTTTTGGAAATCCCTTTTCAGCAGCATTAAATGTGGAAAGACTGAAGCTGCAACACCCTGCTCCATGGCCTTCTGTTCTCCTGGGGAAGGGAGTAGAGGAACATCCTCATGCTTCACAACCAAATAAATGCACCATCACAGCTGAGATACCTCCATCTGTACCTCTAGGAAAGGGCTTAAAGAAGAGACAGAGCACTATGTACATCTGGGATTATTTCATCTCCTTCATCCAGAGAGCAAATGTTGACTGAGACAAGACCTTTATCCTGCAGAGATCATAGATATTCTCTGCATTTCTTCCACCTTTTCCATGCCATATCCTGAGCAGAGAAAAACAAGTGTTTCCCTCCTGATTTTTAAGTTTGGGCAGTTCCCTGCTTTCACACCCCACCAGCACTGCTCAGGAGCTGAGGAGCTGCCCTGGCCTTCCCTTCCCTTCTTTTTCTTACAAATGTAATTGACTAATTATTTTTTTCCCCCCTGCTTTACTGTTGGGAACACAAACTACTGTAGCTCCATTTGGAGAAGACCTTCTTCTGTCCTGGAGCCACACAGGAGACCAGACAACTGCCAACTGTCACCACAGTTTCTTCAAGGCATTTGGTTGCTCTTTTTCTTCAAGAAGCCCTTTCCATTCCAATAATAGTTCATGTGCTTTATGCAATTTCATGTGGAAAAGAAAAGATCATCTCTGTCACGTAGGCTGCAAGAGGAGATTGGCAGCTTGCAGCCATCTCCGGACTGAAAACTTAGGTGCCATCTCCAGCACCATTCCTTACACATATCTTGGAGCCTGTATCTTGGATGATGGATCTGGATCATCACGCAACAGGAGTCAGGTGTATTTTTCATTTATCTTCCTTCCCGTGCATTGCTTTTCTAGTCTTTGTTACTTCAGGTTTAATTCATCATGTCCATTATCTCCTTCTAACCCATTTATCTTCTTTGCAGACAGTGGAAGCTGAGAGGGGTGCAGGGATTTACCACTCTCATTTTGCAGCTGTTCACATGCACCCAGGGAGTGATCCTTTTCCATGCCCCTTGTCTCACATCTCCTTCAATTCTAGGCAGTCTTCTTCAAAGTATCATCTCTAAGTAGCTTCCCGAAGAAGCTCCCAGTTGTGGCTACAGAAGATGCTCTGATCTGGGTTCTGGATCCGTGGGTTGGTGGGAAGTCCTGGATGGAGGCTCCTGGCTGTGCTACAAAATAGTCTTTATAATAAACCAGAAATTATTGCAGAGGGGTAAGCAATATTTTGGCTGGATCTGCTTGACCTGATGGTGCTCACTGTGAGAGTGACTACAGCCACAGACAATGTAACATCACATCTCATCCCATCCCTCAGTAACCAGGAAATACACTGATCTGCTGCTTTATCCAATGCAAGCAAAGCCTGGGCCAGAATCACAGAATCACAGAATGACCCGGATTGGAAGGGACCTCAAGGATCATGTAGTTCCAACCCCCCTGCCTAGCAGGGCCACCAAACAAACACATNTGGATCCATTTCCCCTAGTCCTGCTATTGTCAGCCCTTTCAAAGAGTTTACTCCCTTCCTGGGTGTAGGTTCCCTTCAGGTATTGAAAGGCTGCAATGAGGTCACCCCGCAGCCTTCTCTTCTCCAGGCTGAACAAGCCTAACTCCCTCAGCCTGTCCTCATAGGGGAGGTGCTCCAGCCCCTTGATCATCTTCGTGGCCCTCCTCTGAACCCTTTCCAAAATCTCTATGTCTTTTTTGTACTGAGGGCTCCACACCTGGACACAGTACTCCAGATGGGGCCTCTCAAGAGCCGAGTAGAGAGGGACAGTCACCTCCCTATCCCTGCTGACCACCCCTCGCCTGATGGAGCCCAGGATCCCATTTGCTTTCCGACCTGTGAGAGCACACTGCTGGCTCATGTTAAGAAGCTCCATTTGATCAGCAGTCAGAGTTACTCAGCTCTCATTTATTGGTAGCTGGGTATTTTACAGGTTTGTTTCTTTGAAGACATTGAGGACGAGTAGCCATCAGTCTCTCCTTCCCAAACTGGGAAGGTCAGGGTGCCCTTGCTCCTGACTGCAGCCACACAGGAAGCTTTATGGCTCTCAGCAGTTATTTCTCCTTCCCACATTTGTCTACGTCCTTCCTTGTTCTCCCATAACTCCATCACCTGGGATGGCTTTGACAATTCTTCCCTACATGCTCAATCTGATTTAGTTTCATTGTATTTCCCCCGAGACCTGAATTGCTGTTCCCGCCCCATTTAGTTTCCTTTCCGAGAGAACACGACTGGTGTAGATGCAGTGTCCCCAGCCCCGGGAACAGGAAGAGGAGTGCGGAGCAATTTCAAGGCTGCTCGACTTTCTCTGCCTCTTGCTTTGCTCCCTTTCAAACTGCTCTTCAAGGGGGATCCCCTTGTGGACCCAGAGAATTTAGGCAGAGCACCAAATTGATGTCTCTCACCTCGTGCTTTCCAGACAGTGTTCCTCCAAGTCCCACTTGATTTCCAGATGCCTGCAGCTCACCTTGTCCCATGGCCTGGCCTTTTCCTCTCTACATCTGCCTTGTCTGCTGAGCATTTTGCTTCAGTGGCACAGTAAACCCTGAAACACAACACAATAGGGCATTAATACCTGAATACTTCAATACCTGAAGGGGCCCTACAGAAAGGCAGGGGTAGGACTTTTTAATAGGATATGTGATGACAAGACTAGGATGCAAATTGGAAGAAGGGAGATTTAGGCTGGAGATAAGAAAGAGATTCTTATTAGTGAGGGTGGTGAGACACTGGAAGAGGTTTCCCAGAGGGGTTGTGGATGCCCCCTCAGTTCCTGGAGGTGTTTAAGGCCAGGCTGGATGAGGCACTGAGCAACCTGGTATAGTGGGAGATGTCCCTGCCCATTGCAGGGGGTTTGGAACTAGATAATCTTTAAGGTCCCTTCCAACCCAAACCATTCTCTGATTCTATGATTAAAGAGATCTCCCACTTCTCTGGCTGCAGGCTTTAGAAATGTCAGTCCGCACAAAAGAATCTGTCTTCCAGGCTGGCTTCTCCAAACACAACAACTTTGAATTATTTTTTTAAACACTGCCACAGGCCGCTGTCAGGTTGATGAGGAGAGCAGCCCTTTCCCCTCCACCCCCTCCCCTTTGCAGAGGCACCCTTGAGCTGACTGGGGGGGACCCAAGCAACCATCTGTGCCCAAGGGGCATTAAATACAGCCTTTTGAAAACTGTTTAACACAACACTGCTTATCCCAGCCCACTTTAATAAGAGGCAAAGCCCATCTCAACAGTCACTTGCAAATAGCACACAACTATATTATTCCAGCCCACTTGCTGTAAAAGAACCTCACAGAAGAAAAAACTCTAGAGCAAAACCTGCTGTCACCAAAGTGCAATTTACTGACTCTGAAAGTGTTAAAGAATTAGAAGCAATAGAGATTGAGCTTTATCCACTGAGGAAATGAGCCTTGAAACCTGTATCGCAGAGCGCTTGGTTACAATTTCATTTCTGCGGGAAATTATAATAAAATAAAAAATCACATCAATCTTTTGGAATAAGGAAAGATATACCAAGCCATCAGGATGGGATTCTGTCTCCTGGCCATTCCTTCCACCCAGAGAACTCTGTTTCATGAAGCAGATGGATAACCTTGCCCACGTGAGTGATGGAAAGCCAGTTCATCACTTGAAATCCATCATCCAAGGACCCCAGGGGCCACGCTGGGGTGAGGAGGCTGCCCTGGGTACCCTGTCTGGACAAAGCCAGGATCAGAAGACATCCACGGTGCTCTGTACTTGATGCAACAAGACTCAAACCTTGCTCAAAGAACAAAAGCATATGAAGACAATAACCAGCAATTTAAAAAAGCCTCTCTTCCTGGAAGAACATGGCACTGTTGTTTCAGACTCACCAGCACCAGGGACATAGAATCTGGCCCTGCTTGATTGGGGTTTCCTATCAGAAACCTACAGCCCAGCTCCATCACTGCAGAGAGGGATATAGATATTGATACAGATGCATCCCACTTTCTAAAATCACAAAAACCCAGAACAGCTCAACCTCCACGCTAATGATTACAGGAGATTTAATCACTTTCATTTTGAAATTCAAATTGGACATAACACCTGAGCATCTATAATTAGCTTTACGAAAGTGAAGATTTTCATTATCCTGAGGCATTTTACATATTTTAGGCAGAGAAATTACAAAATCTGAATATGTACAGACTGATTCAGACCAAGATCCTATTGAAGAAGCCAATGAACCACAGGAATGGGATGGATTCAGCTCTGCTCTAAGTGTGAATTATTAAATGACATGGTGCTATTTGTGCTGCCCAAACAACTACAGTGACTCCTCCTGCCTTCGGTGGCAGTGAAATTTGCAGTTTTTAGCAGCAGCCCCTGTTTGGCTGCTTCACCACAGAACAAACTTTGTTCAACTCTAGAGCTCAGCTGAAACACCAGTGTACAGTACAGTATACGGCTTGTTTTAAGATTAGGTTGCAAAATTGGTATGTAAATACCATACTCACAATTTCAAAAGCAGGCAGGAGGACAGGAACCAAACCACCAAAAGGTGTGAGATGTAGCTGCACCAGTGAGCTGCTGCCAGAGCCCCAGTAACACACTGGGGTGTTGGTTCTGCTGAGAGCAGGAAGAGCTGGTCCCATGCTGTTCAGACGAAGCAGAGAATCCTCCTCTGCAGACAAGAGAGACATAAGCTCTAATGAAGACATGCTTAAAACACAGAGTCCCCTCCCCCTGAAACAGCCTGAAGGCATCTTAGCTAAAATGTCTGAGAATGAAAACCAATCTGTTTAATTAGTGCCGAGCTCTAATCGTTAACAGTAATTACATAACAAAAAACATCTCAAGACAGGGATTCATGTATAAGGAAATTAGATACAGTAGACAAAACAGTAATTAAGGAGCTGAACACACTTGCTTCTGGAACACTTGTGTGAGTGAAGGATTGTACCTTCCAGCTGTGGCAGGAACCAACTCTCTAGGGATCTCCATAAGTTGGACTGCAGCATGGTCTGTGGTGTCCAAGCTATGGCTATGTCCAGCTTCTCTAGAAGCTGCCATTGCCCATGTTTCTCTTATAACTAGTTTGACTTAGCAGGTAAATTACTTGTCTCTAGAAGCTGCCATTGCCCATCCCTCTCTTATAACTAATTTGACCTAACAGGTTAATGACTTCATATACAGAGATTCCAAAAGTGATGAAATATCAGCATCTCGGGTGCAAAAGGAAATGCTTCTGAGCTGGAAGCTGGAGCTGCAAATGCTGGAAAACACCCCAAAGTCTGAGGAAGCAGGGACCTGTCTTCTGAGCTCTTACCCATCCCTGCGGGATGCTGGCTGTGGCTGGACACAAGCTCAAAGTCCTTTCAAGGGCACCATTTTACTCGGAGTTTTAGAGACTGGCTCTGTTGTTTGTTTGTTTTAAAATTTTCCTTCTTTTTTATCTTTTCCCTTCTTTTGGGGAGGAACATCCCATTCGAGTTCACTGTAATGGTTTTGAACAGTTGAGCAACCGGTGGAGCCACTTGGCTGAGCAGAGGCACATTTCCATCTCACCTGCACACCAAGAAACTCTGCCTTCAGCCACGGCAGCCTCCATCCCCCCACAGTGAGCTCCACTCCCTGCACACGCAGCTAAAACCCCTCAGTCTGTCTCAGAAGTCCTTCCTCTCCCCCCACCTCAAGGATGTTTTCTCACCTCTCCTCTCTTCCCCCCACAAAAATGAGAGCAGGTTTATCTCAGTCCATGTCCTCCCCCTCCTCCTGCCCTCAGCATTACGGCTTTCCCTTTGTCAGAGTTGTTGGCCTGTGACTGACAAGCAATTACAATAAGTAATTTCATTTCAGTGGAAGATAATAAAACGTGATACCATAACTACCCAGCGAGCCTCCAAAGCAGCCCTGTTCACTCTAATAACCTGGCGAGGTGCTGTTAATCTTGACAGAGGCTGCCCGGCAGGTGCTGGGGAGCTGAATTCTCATATTCTTTCACTGTTTGCTGATCCTTCCACAGGGAAGGCTTCAAGCTGTTAAAATGCAACGGCTCTGCTCTATTTTTTAATTACATTTAGTTTATTAGAGGCACAATCAGATGCATAACTAATCCTGGAGCCTGCCCTACCTTTCTGAAGGGGGAAAGGGGGTTCTGACTCATCCAGGCTCTGGCAAGTTGGGATGCTGGGAGCAGTTTCCCTTGGGGAAACAGCAGCATTGAAGTGGGAAACACAGGGAGGTGGAAACAGCTTGTAATGGAAAGCAGATGATCTTTACTGAGTCTTCTCTCCCCTGCCCTGCCCTACTTAGGGATCCTATTCAGATTTTCCTTCTGAAGCCACGATGTGCCAAGGAAAGCTCAGTGCCAAGATGCCATTTAGGATTCAGGCTGTAGGTGCCCTGGGGAGCAGAGGGACAATGGGCTGGGTAAGAGTGAGGGGAGGGATACACGG
>VZTY01017948.1:0-99720 GCA_013400935.1 Turnix velox | reverse complement strand
TAGGCAGGGGGGTTGGAGTTACATGATCCTTGGGGTCCCTTCCAACCCGGGTCATTCTGTGATTCTGTGATTCTGTGAGTGTCACAGAACTACATCCTCCCCCTTAGAAACTCTGCAGAAACATTAACTGTCCTGGGGACGGAACTGAGATGCTTAGAAATGCTCTGAAGGAAACTACAATCACTGTGATGTGTCCTCCTCCATTTTCCCAAGGAAAGAGGCAGATCTCCATCCACCAGCAGCTGGTTCCAGGCTAAAGCCTATGATATGAGCTCCTCAGGAAAGGAGCTATGGTCTAGATCTCAATCCTTCCCAAAGGGAAAGCTGAGAAGGGCAGGAGCATCGTTTCAGTCCTCTGCCTCTCAACTGCTCCACCTCCAGACCTTTCTGAGAGCCCTCTGAACACTCGTCTCTGAGTGGATTCCTCTGCCCTCCTGGCATTGCTTTACAGCCAAAGGAAGTTTAAGCAGAAGAGAGCAGTAATATCTGCAGTGAAGATAGCTGAGCTGTGCTTTTCACCAAACATAGTTCAAAGTAAAACCTGATAATCTACCTCCATGTTACATCCACAAGCATCCTGCCCTTCACTCCAGAGGCCCTACTTCAGTTTGCACAGTGACAATACAAAAAACCCTATTCTGCATTTCTTCAACACTGAGATCATGAGAAATAAATAACTTCGGGCTTTCTCTCCTTGGGAGAAGAGAGGGGATGTGTAGCTGAGTTACCTGGGCTCAGCACAGTCCAAACCATGAAAAAAAAGGTCAAGAGCATAAAGATGCAACCTCACTGGGGAAGGGAGCCAAGAAAACAGCTCACTATTTAAATAGCTCGTTAAACAAAATATAATTAGGGCTAACTTGGCCCCTTTCCCAGAGTCCACAAACCCACAGAAGGAATCTCCTCGGGGGCTGGTGCTGCTTGACGGGTGCCTGCCTGGGATAAGGCCACTCAGTGCTGACCTTCCCTTGTGCTGCTCACTCACCCTGTCACACCTGCCTGAACCTGACCTTCTGCTCTGCTGCCTGCCTGATTGTGCTGTGTCTGCCCACCTTTAGCCACAGCAGATGCTAAGTGAAGTAACAACAGGGTGAGAAGTTGCAGGGGAGACTCTGCAGTCCAGCTCCAGTGTGGGACATCAGCTCCAGGCATCACTCAGTGCTTGACAGAATGAAATGAAGACATATCATCTCCTCCTTTCCCGTCCTCCCCACCCCAAGAAACATCTACCCTTGCAAGGACAGACAGCAAAATGTGGATTCAGCACAGTTCACAAAGTATCTCAAGTCACACATCAGCATAATGGCATTCCTCCTCTTGGGGAAGGCTTCTGACAGCCCAGACCAAGCTCTGTACAAGAGTGGGGAGAATTTCCCGTTAGCCCCTGAACAAAACCACCCAGTCATCAGGTGATGGGCAGGAGGAATCCAAGCAAACCTGCAGAGTCAGCTTTGTAGTGCACTTGTGGTTTGCTTTAAAGCTTACTTATATAAGATTCATTTCCCCCTGCCCCACAGGCTCATTCATGTATATGTATTTAGTATAAAAGCTCTGCAATTGAAGTCCCCACTTGTTTACTTTGAAGGGCTAAAGGCACCCCCAGGAAGACAGAGTAATCCTGGAGGAGGCCTCCTGTCCTGCAATATTCATGGCATTGGGAGCCTCTGCTCCACTCTTAAACTTCTGAAAAGGGATCCCAAAGGAGGGTGCCAAGGCTCTGGGAGCAGAGGAAGGAGAGAAGGACAAGAGGGGTCCCTGTGCACCCACTGCAGTATCAAAGTGTAAACAGGAAGGTGGTCAAGGACTGTGCTGGGTCCTAAATTAGGCATTTCAAGTATAGACTAATGAACACAAGAGGAAAAAAACACCCTGAGCCAACTTTGTACAGAATGCTAGGATTGGAAAAAAAATTCACAGCTTTTCTCAGTTTTGCAGCTCAATTCTGCTAATTTAGGGCATATCAACTGTGATTTTGAGGCCAGCCAAAAGAGCTGATGTCAGTGGAAACAGCAGAAAGTAACCCCTTTTCTATCTAATACTTGCCATCTTTATAATTACTCTGCATGGCAATATCTATTATTAAAAATAAAATATTAAAGTATTTCCTGGCTTCTTCAGCAGGGAGTTTGCACTCCATATGGGCTGAGAGACTGAGGAGCACACGTTTGCCATCCATGGGATGTTCTGTCTCTCCCTGTCACTCCTGGGTTGACTTCCATTTTCACAGCACAGGAAGAAACAGATGAGGCAAAACACAAAGAGGATGATCCTGGGGGTCCAAAAGTGTGAGTCAAAATATATCCCTCACCTCATATTTCATCCATACTCATTTGTTCTCTAGCATTCTGCTTCATCACCAGAAACCAAGGGATTTAACCCTCCACTCTCTGAGGGGGCTGCACACCCCCAGGGGCAGGAGCAGACTGTTGGTATATTTAGCACATGCCCAAGGTCAAAGATGAGGCTGGGGGTCATGGCTACAGAGTCAGAAACAGCTTTCAACCCCAGGGCTTTGCTGGAGCCCTGACTGCTCTATTAGCGTGAGCCACCACAAGAAGCTGTCTCCCCAGTGACTCACCCAGTGGAACTGGTTGCCCCAAGGTATTTCAGTGGCCATGAGCAAAAAACCTTTTAAGAAGTTGTTCCAAAAACTGTTAGTCAATTCTCAGCGTGACTGGAAGCAGTACCCAGTCACAGCCTGTGTGCAATAAATACTCTCAGCCACAAGCCTACTGGTGAGCCTGATGAAGAAAATACCCCTAATTAGTTAGCCAGAGCTGTCACTTGACTCAGACATCCCACGCTCACCTGCAGCTCTGCATTCCCACAGCTCTCCAAGCCCTGTCGAGAAGAGGCTGTGGCACAGTCCTCTCTCTAAAAGGTTCCTCTGGGATCAGGAAAACAACCTCCATCTCTGGTTCTGGCTCTGGATTGAGGGTGAAGAGGAGAGGGCAGAAGCCACAGGGCCAAAGCCAGCAGCAGTCCCTGCCTTTGGCAGAGCTGGGATTGCTCCTTTCCTTCTGTTTCCACATCAAGGTGAAGGGAAGGCTGAGATGTGCTGTCAAGATTTCTACCTGAAACATTAAAATAACCAAGTTCAGGTTAGACTTTTGTTTAGTGACTTGTCACAGCTTGTCACCAAAGGGCCCCTTTCAGCTGCAGAAAGCTCTCCTCTGGCTTGGTGACGAGAAGGCAGCATTAGAGCACTACTTTCATCTAAATATTGGGTTTAAAGGGAGATGAGAAAACTAAGGCAGAGCAGAGGCTCCAGAGGAGAGGTGGGGAAAGTGGTGTTTACCAGGCAGTGCAGCCCCAGAGAGATAAACGGACATCTGAACTCATTTCCCTACATAATGTTATTAGTTATTTGAAATGAGACTGTTAAATCCAGCTCCATATAATGTGTGGAGAAGGCAAGAGGGCAAGAAGGAGAAGGAGCACACAGGGGACAAATCACTGTCACTCAGAGAAGTGCCGGGCAGACTAGGAATGAGGTTGACTCCTTGGGGTGAGCCATCCCCAGCTGTTATAAATCCATTTCAGTGTCCCTGTCATCACGCAGGAAGAGTGAGCCAGCAGCCCTGTGCCACCCTCAGGTGCTCTCTGTCATCTCCAGAGCCTGCAACAGCTACACTGAGATGGCAGCTTTGTCATTGTCCTCCTCTAGCAGAGCTAAGGCAGTGGGTTGGAGCCAGCAGAGATGGTGGAGTAAAGAGCATTTCTTCCTGGCATCAGACCCAGCTATGACCCAGCACACTCGCCCCACCCCCCAGTTACACCAGTACCACAGCTTCCTGGGCTTTGCTCTAACCACAGCGTTGAAACAAAGCAAAAAATCCACCCAAAGCAGCAAGTGAAAGTCACCCAAGCCCTTCTCTTGGCTCTGCTGTGACTTGGGAGCTTGGCCCCACCATAGTGTGGGTGGTGACAAGCAGGAAGCAGCAAACACCACTGTCAGATCCACAGCCTCTCCCTTGCCAGGCAGATGTCACTAAGGTCTCACTTGGTGTCACTGAGGTCCCACTCCCTCACTGCCATGGGTGACATAGACAAGCTGCCTGTTCCTGACCTGAACCTTGGTACCAACTGGTATTCCCTGCTTGAAGGCAACCAAAGTAGTGGCCAAGTGCAGCAGCTGCCAGCCCCAGGCAGGGCTGTGGGATAGAAGCACCCTGTAGGAACAGAAAGCCTTTGTTCCTGTGATTTGCTTCATTCTCATTTAATTTCTGAATGCCTCTTGTTTCCCTGCAATTGCCTCAGCAGTAGCTCGTGTACAGTAACACACCAACCTGCCACAAACGTCTCTGCAGGAGATATTTCACCCAGCTCAGCAGCCTGGGATGGGAAGCATCTGCCTTCAGAGTGTGTGCTCCTCACCCCATGATGTATGGGTCTGCCTGCCAGCAGGCTCCAGCTCACTGCACACCTCCTGCCAGAGGCACATCTCAGCAGCATTACAGACTCCTTACAAAGCTGTGCAGGGTCTCACGAGCCTGGAAGCATAGAAGGGTGAGGAACAGTGTTACAGACAGCAGATTCACATCACAGATCTCCATATCCATCAGCTCCCAGGAGGGAAAGGTGGGTGCTGAGGCACTGAGAGGTTCCACTTGGGTGAGACCTGGTCATTACTTACAGAAGTGACTCCCTCACAGAGCACATTCTGCTTTCCAAACTGCAGCTGTAAATAAAAATGTATCCCCAAAACCAGAGCTTCCACCTTGCCTATGGAACCATAGAATCATAGAAAAGTTTGGGTTGGAAGGGACCGAGCTAGGTTGGAAGATGATCTAGTTCCACTCCCCCTGCTATAGGCAAGAACATCTCCCATCAGATCAGGCTGTTAGTGCCTCATCCAACCTGGTCTTAAACACCTCCTGAGAGGGGGCATCCACAACCTCTCTGGGCAACCTCTTCCAGTGTTTCACTACCCTCACTGTAAAGAATTGCTTTCTTATATCTAGCCTGAATCTCCCCTCTTCCAATTTACATGCATTATTTCTAGTCCTTCTATCACATATCGTATTAAAAAGTCCTACCTGTAGGCCCCCTTCAGGTATTGATAAGCTACTACGAGGACCCCCCTGAGCCTTCTCTTCACCAAGCTGAACAACCCCAACTCCTTCAGCCTGTCTTCATAAGCCGTACGTGTCTTCATATATGGCCAGAGACTTCCTTGGAAGTGTCACACCAGAGACTCCCACATATGAATGTTCATGAGACAGAGGGGAGAGAAAGATCATGAGTTTGTCCCACTCTTTCAGCACATCAAGGCACAGCTTAATAGAGCCAATGAGCACATTCCTGAGTTCATGCAAGTTTCCAGAAGCTTTGCATGAGACAGAGCTCCATCTCCTGGGATACAGCTAAGTCCCTGGGCCATTAACCCAGGCCGTGAAAGGGCTCATTCTTTTGATTCTATTTTTTGACTAGCACTGAAGAATCCCCTGTGAAAGCACTTGGAGAATGTGTGGGAGCTGGGGGAGGAGAATGCCTTGTTTTGCCAGTTTTCAGACCACAGCCAACACAACCAGCTCACAGCGTGGGGGCAGAGAACAAGAACCCCAATGCAACCATGTCCTAGAAGCCAGCAGGTAAAGCTATACCCAGCCCCACCTTGGGAAAATTGAGTTTAGAACAGATGTTTAAACACAGGCAGTGAATTTCCTTTATCCCACTCTAGTAAAAGAAAATTGCAAGATTTTTTTCAAAACAAGAAGCCATGAATATTAGTAATATAGATAAATGTACCTCCAACAAGGATCCCCCGTGGTGTGTTCATGCCAGCAGTGTTTTGTGGTGCCTCTGCAGACAGGGAACAGCTCCATGGCTCTCCTGCCTGGCTCCATCCATCAGCAGCACCTCAGCTCTGCTCCCTGCAATCACACACCACAGCTCCTTGCCCGTGGGACCAGTCAGTGCTTCAAACCCCTCACCAGGAGTGAAAAATGGAAAAAGAAATTGGATTTGCCAGGGTTCCTGGTGCCAGACGAAAGGAAGAGGAAAGAAATAGGGAAGGAAAAGCCATGACTGACCTTCCACCACTGCCAGGACCACTACTGGGGGAGAAGAACGACAAGATGTCTCTACTTCCTTGGGAACAAGTGAGTTCAGGGGTGGCTGAAAACAGTGCTGGTGCCAGACACCATGGGGACAGGGGCTGGGCCACATTCACTTTTGAGATGCCAACATCCCCACAGCTCCTTCCTGTGGACAGAAAGATAAACCACCTCAGACGGAGGCAAATTAATTGCAGGGTGACTTCTGTGCCTGGCAAAGATGGTCTCGGGGATGGGAGTGAAAGAGTCCCATGGAGTCTCTCATATCTCAAACTAATTGAGAGCCCCAAAACAGCAGGGACCCTCCAGCCTTCATGGAGTGACAGAGCTGAGAACCTGAGCCCCAGGAGCCCTGGGGGAGCAGGAAGGATGGGGAGTGCAAAGAGATGGGGGGGCAGACACTCAGCAGGGCAAACACCTTGTTGCACCTATCAAGGCTTTTGACATCATCTGATCTCCCCTTCTGAGCAGTTACCCACAGCAACACCTAAAATGAACCAGAGTTCCCCAGGACCTTGTACCACAGCCCCTGCTGCTGAAGGACCTGTGCCCTCCACAGAACCACCACACCAGCACCTTTCAAGACATAAACAAAAACTTAAAGCAATGGAGTCAATTTCCCCATTAAATGCACATTGCCACCATGAGGCCAAAATGAAGGCCTGGCTCTGAATGGATTGTCAACAGGAATCCATTTTCAGGGGCATCAATTATTTACAATTGCAATAAATCATTTACAAAGTGCTGTAAATTCCAACCAGGGTTGAGCAAACACGAGGCTTCATCATCACCCACTTGTCTTACAGTCAAAGCTAGGCTGGAGAGAGGCGTTTGTGTTAAAGAGGATTGATCGGAGGTGCTGTACTCAGGGCACTGTACTCACAGTAAGGGCTAAACTTTATAAAATAAAGGGTAAATCAAGGTTAAACCTCATTCAGGCAGTTGCAGGGCTGCAGAGTTAACTGGCAGCAGCACTTGAAGTTGGTAATTTACAACTGCTGGGGGATGCCTGGGAGGGAGGTCAAACCCATCTCCTCTGCCATGGAGATCTGTGTGTATAGAAGAAGCTCTGACACCCCAGAGACCCCCAGAAAACACTCTGGCTGGCCCTGGAGGGTCCCTGCTGTCACCTGTAGCTGTGCTCAGACCCAGCCCTGACCTGTCTGCCTTGTCAAGACTCCCCACTGGCGGGACTCGGTGCCCTGGGCACCCTCTGCAGACCTGGGGAGCTTCTACAGCCTGGCAAACCCTTCCCTTACAAATAAATTAAAAAAGCAGTAGATGGATGTCTCTGACAGGAGAGCAGCAAAATCAGCAAGCCTGTTGAAATAATTTGCTGTTAGTGATGTATTTTCTCTGCAAGACTGATACTGTGAGTGCTGTTGTTGGCTTCTCTTTTTCTGGACCAAAAAATCTGCTGCTGTTTTCTCTGAGAGTCTGAGAGCTGAGACTTCTCTGTCAGAGCCAGCCCCATCACTCAGCTGGGGCTAATTCCTGCCAGGGTTTTACTGCCTGCAAGGCCCATAGAAGGATTTCAATCTTTAGAGCAACCTACAAAGCCCCTTCTGAACCTTTAGCCTAATCCAGGGCTCTTGGTCACCTGCCCACAGCAGCCCAGAGCAACTTGGGAAAGATGAAGGGTGAGACAACCCTGGGGTGGATGCAGTGAGATGGATGGGAGCCTTTGAGAAGCCATCTGGCCCAGGAAGGAGCCACAGGCTTCAATTCCCATCACAGGAGCATCACTGGCAGATCACCAAAGCAGAATCAGGCAGTTTGGGAGCAGAGAAAGCTGTGGTCCAATGTCACAGGGGTTGGCACTGTCACTCACACCCCGAGCCAGCACTGATGTTCCCCCACACACTTACCTTGAACATATTCCCAGTGCTGGCAGCAGTGGGAGAGACCTACTGGCATGTTCTGGCCCAGAGACTGTGCCATAGATCATTTTTCTGGGCAGTTTTAACAATTGCAGCATCAGCCAAATCTCCACAGAGCATTAAAGACACAGAATTTGATATTTCCCATTAGAGCTCACTGCTGACCTCTTGCAAACTTGCTGCTTCTCCTTGATCCTATGCCTTTGCATCTCCCCAGCAGGTCTCCTTACCAGGGTATTGCTAACCTGTGAGAATTAGTTGTGAAAGGAAAAAAAATCCACACAACTTGTCTTGCTTCCCTAAAACCAAAACAAATTCTAAACACATCAGTAATCCCCCAAGTGACACTTCACTCTCTGAATGTCTAGAAGTACATACATGTGCATGCTCCTACAGCTATTCTTAGAATATATTTGTAAGCAGAGCCAAGGCCACTAAGCCCACTCTAAAGCCTGCCAGATTCCACTTCCTGGTGCAAGAACAACCCCTAAATACACACTACCAAAGCCTCACAGTTCAGACCTTTCTGGGGCTCTGATGGTGGCTGGATGTCACTTGTCTCCAGGCAGCCTGGGATCCCCTGGGCTACGGCAGTGGTGGCGAGGGGAGGGTAGGGGGGGAATACTACACCTCCCTCCCCCAAAGCAGCCAACCTGCAGCCTGGCAGCTCTGCCCCACAACTGCATACTCTACACCTCAAGAGCATCCAAAGGAGCTTTTTATGAAACACTATGAAAATCTGGCCCCCAGACTGAGCCTAAATGTGCAGGCACCCAAAAAGCTGGCAAAAGTCTTTGAAAACCTGAGTCTGAGTTTTCTCACAGGGTTGGATTTGTCATCTTCCCACAAGAGGTCACCTTGGCACAGGCTGCTCCTCCCTGGCTCCCCCTCCAGAAGAGGTGTGACAATCCCATCTAAACCTTGGAAATCACATCCCTTCAAGTGTGTGAAAAAGTCTGCCCCCCGAGCATGCAGCGACCAGGGACTGGGAATTTTCCAGTCCAGGCTTTTGTGGCTTCCCATCTGCACCAGTACAATGGCCGTGCCTTTGGCTCCTTGGCAAATACAATTGGCAGAGATGGGGAAAGAAATCTAATTTTGTTTCTGCGGGGAAAGTGGTCATTAGGAGGGTATTATCTGGATGGTGGTTGTACAAACCCTGCCTGAATGGGCTCTATTTACAAGGAGAGGAATTGCCAGAGTGATCAGAACATATGGGATCTGATGAAAAGGCTGTACTTGAGCATCATGAAAAGCCAATAATCTGTGAGAAAGTGGCTGTTTGATGGCTGGGAATTTTAAGCAGGGGGAGGGATTGCAAATCCCATCAGACCATCAGTTCCTAAATTCCTCAGCAGTCCCAAAACTGATACATGGAGCAAGTAGAGAAGGCTGCTGCAGCCCCTGTGCCAGGTCCAGTCCTGCTCAAATGACAGTGAGATTATGGGGTGTCCAGAGATGCCAACATCAGCCTTGGATGTCCCCCTGCTCAGACACAACTGCTCTGGCCAGCAAGATGGTGGTATGTCCACCAGCACTGGGAATGGGAAACTCCACACCAGGAGAACCACAGTCAACTTCACAGTGTCAAGATGGGACTCAGACCCTGTAGGTTTAAGTCCCAACTTGGCAAGAGACTTGTGTGTAAGGGTGTGGGGCGGCCATCCCAGCTTTTCACCTTTTCCCTGGGTCCACCACAGACACCAAGGGAAAGCACAGGGAGAAGGAGATGCTGCCATGGCACTGGTCTGTGTCATATCTCAGGGGCTGGGGATGCTGGGGGTTTGGGGACAAGGTGTTTTCCCCACAGTCAGAGCCAACAGCAGTCAGTGCACTGAGCAGGTGAGAGGGCAGGGGCAGCACCAGGTACCTGCTGCCATCCTACTCATCTCCATCAGTAAATCTTCACCCTTCAGTGTGCCACCTCTGCCAACTTCTTTCTCTCTTCCCTAATCCCAGAGTGATTGCAATTAAGGAACACTATCTCATCCAAATGCCCCTCAGCACCCTAGCTAAGTGTAGTCAATAAATGGGGTTTTACTGGCCAGCCCCACTATGGACTTTATAGCCTTTTCCACACATCCTTGAGAAGAATACAACCCCCCACAGCTGTGCCAGAGCTGCCCTGCTCACCAGTCACTGCCAGCACTGGCAGCCTCCCTCCCTCTCACCTGGAAGCAGGTGAGTAATTAAAGTCCTTATCAGCACAGCAGGATTGTTAGTGCCTGCTTACTCTCCTGTCCTCTGCTCTCCTGATGGGCTCTGAGAGGAACTGCCATAAAGCTTGTTTCGCACTGGGATCAGACTTGTTTTAGTTGAATTAAATGATGGAAAGATTTGAAACCTCTGCAGTTTGTTGGAGCAAAATCTTTGCTTTCTGCCTCAGGATGTCAAAGATAATCCCAGTGGCCCCTCAGGAGCCTGGTGGAGCCAATTCCCTGGTCAGGAGCATCAGTGCAATGGGAACAGGCAACTAGCCTAAAAGAAAAGAGCTTATACCATGGGCTCTAAAGAGAATGTTTCGCTTCAATTCCTAGTCCTCTCTGGCACAAGATGCTGGTTTGCAGCACAGCCCTTTTTTTCCAAAGGAAGTCAATTATCATGATATAGGGAGTTATTTTCCACAAGATAAACATAAAAGCAACTACTTGGCCATAAACATAAACTTCTCAAGTTTTTCTTCTTCTTCTGTCCTTTTATCTCTTTTTATTACCACATTCAGGAGTATAAACTGGTAATTTGTTGAAAAATGAATGGTAACATTTACTGAAGTGGCACAATTCACTGCCTGGTCTGCTGTGAAGAGAGTCTGGGGTTTTTTGTGTATTTCTTTGGTTTTGTTTTTTTTTTTTTTTCATTGGGTTGTTTTTTAATGAAATGGAAACAGTTTGGTTCAGGCACTGGGAGAAGCCACTCTCTTCAGTTAATCTAGATCTGCTGAAATTGATTAAATCAAGATCTGATGCTTTTCAGTAATTCCTCCAAGTGAGAGCCTTTGCAATGGCTTTCTCTGGCAAGGAAGGTATGAGAAAGGGATTGTGGTGTATGTAGGAATTCTGTAGGAAAGCCACTCCCCATTTAAGGCAGATAATGAGCAGCAGAGCTGGCATGGAAGCAATTAATTCTAATTACTTATGAGACAATAAAATTTAATTATGGGTTCTCTGAAAACCTAAAACCCAGCAATTATTGTTAATGGGCTTTTCTTGATGGAAGATAGTGAACAGAATTTGTCGGGGCTGTTTTTCCTGCAGCTAATTTAAAAAAAAAAACAAAAAAACCAAACCAGCTTTTCACTAAGGATAATGCCCAGGCTGAGACTAACACCCAAAGTGGTGCTGCTGAGTGATCCCACAGGAGAGAAAGGAGATCTTTGATGGAACTCTTGCGTGTGTGTTTATATAACTGGCATTATCCTCACTGCTGAAGGGCTGTAGGACCTGTTGAGATGCACCTTCATCTCCGAGGAGATGGCTCCAGCTTTATTTCAGACACACTGATGGCAGCACAAGCAGAACTCAGGTGTTTGTTCCATGCTGTAGGTGCAAAGCCCAGCAGGATCCAGGGGCTGCTCTGTGTTGAGGTGCTGTGGCTCACATTCACTCTCTCACATGGCTGCAATCCCAAACCGAAGGTGAAGCAGGGCCTGTGCCCCAGTGTCCCCAGGAATCTCCATGTCCTCTGCCTGGTGTGGGCAGAGTTCAGCTGATGAACAGCAAACCTGATGCCCACAGTAACATAGGGGTGCATCTCCTCACCAGCACTCACTCTGCTGGGCTCTGACAGCCAGGTTGTGCTGTCCCTCTCAGATGGGCCAAGGAGAGACTCCCCAGGAGAGCACCAGGTGCTGGAGAGACTCAAAGCATCTCCAAATGAGGTACAAATGACAGAGCATTGCTGAGACCTTCACTTCAGGTTCAACAGCTTGGGCTGAACAGCAGAAAGGTATAAATGCTGGTACCTTTACGGCTGTTGGAAGAACACCACAAGAGTTCCTGGTGTTTATTTCAGGCTGTAGCAAGAGCTGAGACCTGCTGGCAGGAAGAACACGCTCTTTATTTGCTTCCAGCTGGTCCCCTCAACACACTCAGCATTTGACTAAAGGCTGAGGAGAAAGCTTCAGAAAAGGTCACTCTCTTGACTGATTCACCTCCACCATTCTCTCTCCCATGAATCACAAAAGGCAGCAGACACTTCATTCTGTGCCCTGTGATGCTTAGTCATAATATAACTCACTTTTCTGAGAGTTGTTCTGTCACAAGGGGATGGATTTCAGGCCTCTCAGAGCTGGTGAATAGCAGAGGACCATTTTCAGCTCTAACGTGGTCTCATTACTACAAGAGATCTTGAAGAGAGCTTGGCAGCATTTTAGTGATGCTCAGGAAGTCAAGAAAAAGGACAAGACTGTCTGAAGCTGGAAGAGCAAATGTTTTTCCTGAAAAGGCACCTGATTCTCTGTGATTAATATCTTGGGCAATCACTTACTTACCCCAGAGGCTCAGTGGGTGTGAAGTCAGTGCTATGCTGGCTCAGCACTAGTCTAAGTGACTGCAGAGACTGACAAAATTCCACATCCAGAGGTAAAGAAATTTAATGCTACACGAGTAAAAAGGGATCTTTAATGAGAAGAATCTTTCCCCAGGAGAAGGAACTGTGCCAGGACTACAGACTCCTGGTAGCAAAGCATCTGCACGCGCTGACTGGGGTTGGGCAACACAGAGAATCCATCCAAGTCAAAAGCACTCCCAAGTCATGAGTGTTACTCTCCAGAAATTCCTCATCTCCTCCCCAAGGTACTTTATGATAAAGCTTTAACACAATCTGCAGCACCTGCTTTTATCTCTCCGTTTCACCTCTGCAAACTTCCCTGAATTAAGAGTTTATCTCTGGTGTTGTCAGTCTGCAGCCTTGGCTGTATTTTAAGTATGGGGATGAGCAGGAGTTGAGCCTACCCAGGTAATGACAAAATATCATGACCTCCTTTTAAATAGGACACATTGCAAGGTTCATATTTAAATTCTCTTTAACATAAGGGAGAAACAAATGTTAGAACATGACTAGATTGCTCCCTCTAAATGACAGAGCTGGAGCTGAGAGCAGAGAGGCAGCAAAGGTTAGGTGCTGGGCAGGACGTGGCAGATGGCTCAGTAGCACAGCGGGGTCAGTGTCCTGCAGATGGTGGAGCTCCAGCCTTCATGTGGCTTTGCAGCACCTCCTGGCCTTGCAGAGACAAGAGCAGCACTCATTACTGCTTTCAAGAGCTTCCCCAGGGCCAGGGCTGCTGCCAGACCACTCTGAGGAGGAACAGCTTTGGTTAGGAAAAGTAAGAATTAGACCTTTCCTCTGCTGTGGTGATTATCTCAATCTACCGATCTCTATCAGTAACTAATGTCTGATACTACATGAAAATGGACACACAGGGAGAGAATGGCTTCCCAAAGAGTCACCTAAAGCATCAGCTAGAAATCAGTTTGTGAGCTGGAAAAGCAACCAGTGCAGATGTTCTAAAACAGGCAGGAAGATGGTGAGGTGGGTGATCCAAGGTGCCCTCCTTCATGGTGCCAGCAGCATTAAGATGGCAGGTTGGAAATAGTTCTTCTATGCAGCGTTTCCATCATCAAGCTGTCTGTAGTGGAAGAGACTCCTGGAGTCCAATTTCCCAGAGTATTTGAGAGCTTCAGCAAAAAGCTTTGTCACCTGCCAGCACAAAGCAGAGGAGGCCTGAGCAGACTCCTGAGGAACACAGCAGGCTCCTCTCTTCTGTAATGCCACCAGGGAGCTGCCCTCTGTGGGACCAGCCCTTGAGTCCACCCAGACCCAAGGTGCCCAGGCCTGGTGTTGGCTCCAGCCCCCCAGAGCCAGCCTGTCCTGCTGGAGAGACAGAACTGCTGGGGTTCTTTGGCAGGTCTGAGCTCTGAGAGCTGCCTCCTACCCAAGCCTTTAAGAGAACATGGAGCTGTTTTCCTCTCTCAGAACTGGACCACCAAAAGGGTTCTTTGACACACAGTGAGCAGGTGGGTCATTGCTGGACAGGAACCCAGTTCTGGTATCACTGGGAGCAGGCAAAGGACAGGTCTGCAATTTCCCACTTCTGCTAATCACCTCTGGCATTAATTATCCCACGGATGAACTTAGAGCACTCTCGCTGTCCCCCACTCACTCAGTCTCAGCAGAAGATATCACCCAGTGGGACCCCAGTTCAAGTCAGGTTCCACATGGGTGCCCACCAAACTGAGCAGGCACTTGGCTGCTCTGCTCAGCCAGAGGTAGATGAAGCTCTTTTGGGGCAGTTGAAGCCACTTGCAAGGGAAGTCAAGGCTCCACTGGCAGCAAGAGTCCCACTTGGCACCACCAAATCTCTTTCCCTTTCAACATATGAAAGTGCTTCATTGGGAAGCAGAGAGAGTACCTGGCACACCAGGACAGGCAGTGATTTACCTGGGTGGCACTTTGCAACTGGGTTGCCCTAGAGGTCATTCTGGAAAGCCCAGCTACTTCCTGATGAAAAGTTTAAGGATCACACTGGAAAAACATCCCACAAAAACCCCATCCCCAATGCTGTGTTGCAGGAGGTTGCTCTGAAGGGAAAATAACACAGTAAGAGATTCAGCTGCAGAGCAAGGCTCCAGATTTCCTTGGGCTTTTGTGAGCAAGGGAAGAAACAAGAGCAGTACCTGGAAGTTGGTGAGCAGAGCAATGCTGCTGTCAATGGCCATCCTCCGCATCATGTAGCTTTCTGGGACAAACTCAGGGCTGTTGTCAGACAGGTTAATCACCAGGTCTATCTTCCCCTCCTTCAGCAGCCTGAGGAGGCAACACCAGGACAGTGTCACCATGTGTCCTGCTTCACGCAGGTCTATGATCTCTGATGAACAGCATGGGCTACAGGAAACACTACTCAAAGTTCTGAATAGAGGTTGGTTGCACACACCGGGGAAGGACAGTGGGTTTGGACACTAAGGTGCAGCTCAGGAATTTGAGTTTCCCTTCAGGCTAGATATAGGAAAGAAATTCTTTCCTGTGAGGGTGGTGAGACACTGGAAGAGGTTTCCCAGAGAGGTTGTGGATGCCCCAGGGACCCTGTAGGTGTTTAAGGCCAGGCTGGATGAGGCATTGGGCAACTTGGTGTAGTGGGAGGTACAGGGGGGTTGGAACTAGATATCCTTAAGGTCCCTTCCAATCCAAACTATTCTATGATTCTGTTGTATTCAGCGATGCAGAGCAACACCCTGCTGAAAGTCTGACTGACTGCCATAAAACACTGAACCTTCAGATCCCACACAGACCTGTGTGAGAATGGGACAGGGAGCAATACATCCAAGATCCATTAAACACGTCTGGTCAATGAGACGTTCACTAATTAAGCTGTGGCAATTGCAGACAGAATCAGATAGATCAAGACTTCTGCACTGAATCCCAAGTCCCACTAGATCCCAATCACTGATCTCAATAGGGCCAGCACCATGTCCTCAGGGAGGTGTGAGAGGCAAGTTCTGCTCTTACCCCATGAGTGTGGGGCAGCCAGGGCTCTGCTCCTCCTGCCACGGCCACACCACAGGGCTGGCTGGGATGCCATTAGCCCTCAGCCAGGCTGAGGTGCCTTCTGTGCCATAAAGCTGTGGAGAAGCAAGAAAAAGTGTTAGTCACTGCCCACTTCATAATATCAAACCTTTTATTTAATTCACATGGTGTGGCCCAATACAGCCTGTGGTCGGGCCTGATTTTGGAGGGCATTTCTCACCACAGGGCTATCTCCATCAGAGATACACACAGCCTTCTGCGCCTGTGCTGGCAGCCACTTTCAGCACGACTCAAAATGATGCAGAAGAGTTACAAGGGGGATGGAAACATTACAAATTTCTTGTGCCTGCAGCTTGTGAATGCCACCCAGGATGGAGCATTTTAAAGACCTTCTCCATAGAAAAGCCTTCCCTCTTCCCTCCTCCCCTTCATACACAGCATCCTACTAGCATTTTTGTTGCTGGAAGAGCTTGAACAAACTCATGAGGTGACATCCTGGCTGCAGAGCCAGGCAGCTCCTTGTGTTCATGTGTTCAGGACAGCTTTTGCTGACTTTAGGGATCATTCAGCTAAAAATTCCTGAAGTATTAGGAAAATGTCCTTTTTTCCTCTACCTCCAAATGGACCCCAATGTTCTCCCTCCCTGGAGCAGTCTGAGCACATTTCAGATGCTGAAAACTCTGAAAGCACCCACCTTAAAGCCTTCCTGATGCAGCAGCTCTGCCACAGCAAGGAATCTGGGACGGAAGGACTTCTGAAAGAGGGAAATTAGAGACACAGAATCAAAGGTAGGGCTTGGAAATGGTGATTTTTCTTGGGCAACACAAAGACCAGCTGCACTGCACTCCTCACTAGCAAGGCAGCCAGCCTTGGCTGAAACCTCAGCCTGCTCTCACCATTTATTTGCAAGTGAGGTTATTGCAAACTCCCCTGTTCCTGCCAGAGCTACTGAGAGATTAACCTCTATGACAGAGAGCAACATTCTGAAGGTTGAACAATGTTCTATGAGAAAAAAGGAGTTGATAGTTTTTTTTCAGAGCACAGTGAAAGCCATCTTACGCCCTACACTAACCAGAACATATAAATATACAAGGTAGAACTGGTGGCAGCTTCCCAGCAAGAGAAGGGCTCATGGTCAGGGAGGTTGCTCTCACACCAGGATCATAAACCCCTGTCAGAGATGAGCTGAGCACTCGTGACACATGAACCAGACTCTCCACGAAGAGAAATCACAGCCGTCGGTTCGCATCTGAGCGGCCTCAGATTTACAGCCTGGCTGGGACAACCTGTGCAATAAACCATTACTTACAAGAGGTGAAAAGTACAAGCAGATTTATTTAGTGGAAGATATTTACCACAGGAGAATTGTATTCTTTTCCTTTTACTGGAAAAGTTCTGTTTCTTATAACCTGTCTTATGTTTGCTGCCCTGCCTTGCTGTTTGTCAAGGGTTAACTCAGCACAGCCAGAGCAGATCTAACCAAAACCAACTCCAAATGAGGCCACGTCACCTCCTGTGATAACCTTGAACTGTGTACCCAAATCCACTGTGGAGCATGCAGAAAACCTAGTCTGTAAGGAATCAAGGCAGAAGGTTACCTTGAAAAACAGACTTGGATTGCTGGGATTTAAAAATAAAATACTCCATCAATGGTTTCTGCACCGCGTGGTCAGCAGCACAGCTGTAAGGCAGATGCACTTCATCCCACAGACATCACTGAATAGCCCAATCAAGGAAGAAAATAAAACAAGTTTTTCAGCTCCTCTTGCTTAAAATACACATTATTTAATAGCAGGGTGAGGCTTTCAGCATCACAGACTTCTCCAAACAGTGTCAAAAGAAGAGGTCAGAGCATCAGATTCATCAGCGTGATGAGATGGCTCCCTCTCCCCAAAGAGAGCATCAGGCCTTCAGAACCCTGGGAAGCTGGGTCTGTGTGACACCAGAGTCCCTGTCCCCTGCCACCCTCCTGCCCTTCCTCCTCAGCAGCCTCTCTTCCCTCCCGAGCAGGCCATGAGAAGCTGGAGTGGGGTGAGGGAGCAGCAGAGAGCTGAGCACTGAGCTCAGCTTCACACCCCCTCTTTCTGGAGCTTAATTACCCAAGAAATATGCAAAGATGAAGAGGGACCTTCAAGTGATTGATCTGTTGTTTTCAAGTTTCTTTCACAAGAACTGTGAAACACTCATTAATAAGGACAGAAACTTGTTACTTATCAAGGGTTGGGAGGGGTAGTGATTTTGGGGTAACTTATCTTTCTCTTTTCCCTCCTTTTTTATATAGACCTTTGTGCAAAGAACACCTGGCTCAGTTTAACAGATACTGACAGAGAATCTACATCAGTGCCTTTTGCAGCTAAAATCACTCTTTGCTGCCTCTTTCCTTTTTGCTGCCACCAGGAAAACAGGCTTTAGAATTTCAACTCCTGGTTCTTTCCTTTATTCTTCTCCTGGCTTTTCTTCTCCCCTTTTTATGTACTGTTTTAAAATCTGCAGTGATTGCACAGACAGCAGACTCAGCACCAACTGCCCAAAGTTTCCTACTGAACCTTTAAACTCTATTTATGTGGCAAGAAAGGAATTTTCTGCTAATCTGAGGTAATCTAGGGCAACAGCTTTAATCCCCAGATGTGTGCATGGATGTGGAAATAAGGACTAAGTGATAATCTGTGGCAGCAGAAGTCACGTTCTCTCTGGTCAGCTCTCTCTCACTTCCTCACACCCTCAGCTGCACCAACACCTTTTTCACACCCCAGCTGTCTGGCAGGAAAATTCATCTATGCCGTTGTTTTACACAGCCACGCAGGGCACAAGCTTATTACAAGCCCAAGGGGGAAATGGTTCCTTTTGTGGGGCTCAGTGGAAAGGTTCTTTGGCATTTTTTGAAGTTCCCAAGTGTGTCCAACTGGAGCAGCCCCAGCCACTGGTAACTGTCCTGAGATTAAAAAACCAACTGCTTTTCTGCCTCTCCCTTTTCATGCTGAAACATCCTCCTGCTGATCCTGTGGAGGGCTTCCATGGGAAACCCACAGGGAGCTGTTTGCAGGAGCCATTGCACTGAGGGACATTCCCATAATGGCACCAGTTAAACCTGTCACACACAGCAGCTGGGAGGGACACTGAAAGAGAGGGAGATGGGAAACTGAAAGAGGGAAGAGGGGATGTGTAAGTTCCAGTTGCCTCTGTGCCAGTCCCCTCTCAGCTGTGGTTTCCAGGACTCACCTGGATCCCAATCAAAATGCCCTCCTTGGGAAAGACAAATCCTGTGGCAAGCATGGCCTTCTGGAAGGCAGAGGGCACGTCCTCCCCAAAGCAGGCCACCTGCAAAGGCAGTGAGAAGGTGTGTGAGAGAGGGAAGCACAACCCACTCACAAACACTACTTTGAAAAGACACAGCAGTGACATATTTAAACAGGCTCTTTTGACTTCATGGTCCAGCATCAGACCACTCTAGTAGAGAGTTCACAGACAGGGAGGGAAAAAGCCACAGAAAATCACTGTGGACAAATCTCATACTTATGATGAGGCAATAAGGAAGGACTAAGCAGTGCCTGAGCTTCACACGGCCCCCGCCAGAGGGTACTGGGCACAGCCTCTGCTCCCACAGCTGGGAGTGATCCCATACCCATGAAGTCACCTAATGCAAGACTCCACCTTGAGCTGTCTGACAGCTCTTGTGGGGATAAGCCACAAGTAAATAAAGATACTTATCCATTAAAAAGTCCACAAAAGCACGAAATGTGAAAGGTTCTCAGGAAAACAACAAAGTGATCATGTTGATTAATATTATATTAATATTATTGAGCAATTCTGCATCACTCAGAGCTCAGCTGCTCACGGAATCTAGGACTGCAATCACCTTCTCAAAGAGCAAAACTCTGCTCCTTACCAAAATCTGCAGCTCTGATGGCAAGGAGAGGAACACATGAGCTTTTGGGAAAGCTAAAAAAGGACCAACAAACAAACCCTGACTTTTTGTGCCCAGCTTCACTCTGCTGAAAAACAGTCAGGAGCAGAAAGTGCCCCAGCTCTTACTCTTTGCAACATCAAATGTGCAGACAGAGAGATGGGATAAAGGGGCTGATCAAGAAGTGCTCCCCCTTCTCCCTCCCTTCCCAGAGCGAGCCCTCTCAGACACAGCCTGGCTGTTACCATGGTGAGCAGAAGCCAGGATTTCACTGAACAACAAATGATGATTTTTCAGGTCTTCTGAAGTAAAAAAAGAAGAACGAACAAAACAAAAATCCCCTACGGGCAGAGATAAAAAAAAAACCACCTGACAACCAGTGTCTCAGCTTTACTCTAAAATACTCATCCTTGAGCACTTGGTACATTTTACAGCACCTCTGGCTGAGGGGCTACATGTGTCCTGGACCCTCCAGGCTGGTGGGTGGCCATAAGGGCTTGGAGTGCGACAGCCCCCACTGTGGAGCTTGGACCAGGGCTCTCCAGGCTGCAGAAGAGGTCGAGCATTACAGTGAGGTCAAACCAAACCATGGTTTCTATGTAAACACAGACAGATGTGACAAATTCAAGGCCAAATCAAGCTGGGGAGGGGAGGGCAGGGGGTGGAGGAAACCACCTTTCAAGAATAACTGAACATTTTAGCCGCAGCCAATTTCTTACCAGGAAGAGTTTCACAAATGTCAAATGGCATTTGTGAATATGGATCTTTCAAACCCATAAAAGTTAACAGCCCCTCCTTTATGACCAAGGTAATCTCTAACTCCATAGAAAGCTCAGAAAAATCATTCTTGCCCTCAGTTGCATTTTTATTCCTTTTTTTTGGGGGGTGAGGCATCTGAGTAGTCAATTCTCTTCTGAAAATAAGGAAGTTATGGAAGATACCGGGCATTTTTCTCCCAATTGACAACACTGAAATCTTCTGCAATTTGGATTTCCTGCACATCTTGCTCTTCAAAATAAATAACTGAGGAGACATGAAGGCAGCCTGGTCTCCCTGGGTCCCACCACCCTCCGTATGGTGGCCATAACACTTGATTCACCCTTTCACACCCCAGGACCTGCTTTGGTGGTTACCAGGCAACAACAGAAATCTCACCATACATCTCTGCTTTTAAATAAGTCACACGTCCCCAGACCAAACACATGCTCCTGACTCTGGATCTGGCACGTGCTGGGGGGGCTTTGGAAGCTGCCTCAAAGCAGGTGACTCAGAGAAGGGTCTGACACACCCCACAGCTCCCTGAGAATCCCATCTCCCCACTGGGTGGGCAGAGGAGCCCACCTGCAGGTGAAGGGGGATATTCAGTGGCTGATGGACTGGGTTATTTTATACTGTATTTTTTACTGCTAAGAAACATATTTTCATTACCTGAAGAAGCCACAGATGCCACCACGATTCAAGCAGCACAGAGACCACTCTCAAAGGTTCACCATGCTTAAAGGCAAGTTGGTTTAAAGAAAAACTGGCAAATGTAAGATACCTCTCCAGTAGAAGCCATTTCACAGCGGAGAACAGGGTCAGCACCTCTCAGCCGTGACCAGGAAAACATGGGGGCCTGAGGGGGAGGGAAGCTGTTACAGCCTGAAAGTTGCAGTACAAGCAATTCCATGCTCTGCGGTATTTCCTGCACTGCTCTTCTGGATCTTTGCGATTAGGAACTTCTTTTCTTGCCTTACACTGATCATTCACTAGCACCCCCAACACACCCAGGTACCTGGGGAGCTGCAAAGGGGAGCTCAGTAACCAGGAGAAGTTCAATCTTGGCCTCACTGACATCGAGGCATCCAAGACTTTCACCCACGTTTTTATCCTGGTGATTCCAGGCACTCAACTACACACATCCTGAAGACAAAGTCTGGGTGCACTCAAACACAAATCTGCCCACACAGATACCAGGTAGTATCAGAAAACAGCTGGAATCTGAAGTTATCCCAAAGTTGAGTTCTGCAATTGCATATTTATTAGGCAGTTTATAAATATGATTCAGAGGAGGTTAGGAATAAGAAATAAAGTAAGATTAATTTTGTTAATAATTACCACAGGATAATTTTCCTTCGATATTTTTCTAAAATCCCCAACATACATTATCTTGACAGAAACTGCAAAAGGTCAGTTTTGCTTCTGGCCAATGAGTAAATTGCTCTCTCCAGGCATTAAAGCACTAATTCCCCATTAACACACCAGGTGCTAGTTCTGGGGTGGGGTTTTGGTGCTCTGCTGGAAACCATACCTTAATCCCAACATATCTAGATGGAATGATGGGATGTTCCAGCGTGGGGAGGGATGACTCATTAATTTCTTCTCCAATCACGACTTTAGTGGCCACGTCAATGAAGTCCACACCCAGGGTCTTGGATACAAAGGGGAAGGAGCGTGAAGCCCGCAGGTTGCACTCTATCACCTGAGGAGACCAGAAACACTGGGGTCAGGCAATGAATGGGGAAGAGACTGAGTCATGGCTCTAGAAAATAGTCCCTGCTTCTCTTGGCAGGGAGATGATGGCCCAAGGAGGGACAGAAATTGTGTTGGATGTTACAAACAGCAATGAGAGGTGATTTTGCTCCTCTACATGGCTCTGGTGAGGCCCCATCTGGAGTACTGTGTCCAGTTCTGGGGCCCTCAACATAAAAAGGGCATTGACCTGTTGGAGCAGGTCCAGAGGAGGGCCACGAAGATGGTCAAAGGGCTGGAGCAACTGCCTTATGAAGACAGGCTGCAGGAGTTGGGGTTGTTCAGCCTGGTGAAGAGAAGGCTCAGGGGGGACCTCATAGTAGCTTATCAATACATGAAGGGGTCCTACAGAAAGGCAGGGGTAGGACTTTTTAGTAGCATATGTGACAGAAGGACTAGAAATAATGGATGCAAATTGGAAGAGGGGAGATTCAGGCTAGATATAAGGAAGAAATTCTTTACAGTGAGGACAGTGAAACACTGGAACAGGTTGCCCAGAGAGGCTGTGGATGCCCCCTCTCTGGAGACGTTTAAGGCCAGGCTGGACAGGGCACTGAGCAGCCTGGTCCAGTGGCAGGGGGTTTGGAACTTGATGATCTTTAAAGGTCCCTTCCAGCCTGAACTGTTCTATGAGGGGTGAGCAGTACAGCCCTTAGAAGCCCACCCTGCTCTTTTCCCACATTAACAATACTCTGTGAATGACATCTCCACTGGCCAAAGGCACAGCCCTGCCCATGGCCCCAGCACTTACCAGCACATCGCTGCCTCGCACCAGAAACTGAATGTTGAAAGGACCAGAGATGGCAAAGGCATCTGCAATCTTTTTTGTAGCCACTTTTACCTATAAACAATTAATTTAAGTAAAAATGTTTGCATATATAATAAATTCTCCAAAATAGCATCATGGCCATAAATCATCTCACATGTAGACTCCAGTAAATGTCATATATCTCTGCCCTGGTGTGTTTTCTCTTTTCCATGCTAATTCCACACCCACCTTCTCCAAGGCTCCCTGGCTAATGGTCTGTGCAGGCAACACCAGGGTGGCATCTCCAGAGTGAACCCCAGCATCCTCTATGTGCTCTGAAATTGCATGGGAGATGACCTGCAGAGCAAACAAGGGGCTGTCAGTCCCTCTTCTGGGCAGAGCTGCATCCAGAAGAGGATACAAACAGAAGGGGGTGTGAGGGAAGGGAATTTCCCAGGATTTTGAAGATCCCCAAGGCTCCTTCCTCCCCCAGAAGGTGAAAGCTGATTATGCTTTAATCCAGCTCTCTAAACCTGCTTGCCAGCAACACAAGAGCATTGTCATTCCCTAAAAGAAACAAGTCTGGACTGACATCATTTGAACATTATTCCCACACACACACACTCTTTTGTGATGCTTTAAACATTAAGAAAAGCCAACTGAAGAAATCCAGGCCTCAGGGTTTAAACTGAATTAGTTGCACCTTGACAGTGACACAGGCAACTTGTCTGCTGGTTACAGCTGCAGACTGAAAACAGAAGATTTCTGTTAAATATGGAGTTTGTGATTTCTTTGTGAGAACTCTTTGATAGGTAATGAAAAACAAGGTGAAGTTGTAATAATAACCCAACAGAGGTAACATCATAACAGGTGCTGGTATTGTTGTGATGGAAGTAATTCATCAAGTAATTTGTCAGTCCAGTCAAAATGACATTCTGAAGGTTTCATCCCACGTTTGAGCAACATCTGATGAAACAGCTGCTGAGAAGTACACAATGAGGTAGGCTGAGCTTTTCAAGCACAATGCCTTTGAACCCCTGATGAATTAATCTTTTCTTGTCTCTCTAAACTCCTCACACAGATCCAAGGCTCTACAGTAAATCATTCAAACCAAGCTTAATATTAAAGAAAAGTGAAGTTCCTACCCTTCCTTCCCTGGCTACTGCATCCATTTCCACCTCACGGGCATCTTCAATGAACTTGGTGAGCACCACGGGGTGATCCTGTCAGCAAGGCAAGAGAAAGGAGAAAAGTTTCTATTGGAGAACACTTAGGGACCACCTAAGCACTCCACTGTCCATCACTGGGAAACCTTTGAAGCAGAATCCCATAAGACCAGTAGATTTCTTATTTCCACAGGTAAGTGAACTTTGCAGAAAACTAATGGGAGAAACACGGTATGATTTCCCCAAAGCCTCTGGTGTATTAGTGCAAGTCCTCCATAATGTCACTGTGACAGAAGAATCTGGGGCAAGACACAAAGAGCTTTTCAGTGTGATCACAGCACAAAGCTGAGCATGCATCAGGTGACTTCAACTTCCAGTACCTTCCCTGGTACACACCCTGTTCTCCTCCTCTTCCTATTCTTCCTGCCTGCCCCTGGGATACCAGCACACACTTCTGACTCTCCTCTAACAATTTCTTCTCCCACCCACCAGCTCCAAACACTTCCAACTCCAACCCACGTCCTGCTGGCCAGCTTTATGTCTCACCATTGTGCCTGTTCCAGCCACTATTAACTGCCTCTTATTTATTAGAGAATAAAATAGAAGGAGTGACAGTCTGTGCATGCTCAAAAGGCCCCTCTTGAAAAAATATAAAGCAACTCCAAAAGTTACAAGACAATTCCTTACATTTATTGGTCCAAGGGTAAATTCAGAGGCAAGGACAAAGCCACAGCCGACACCGGTCCATAAATTCAGGGGCTCACATCCTGTAGCTCCATCAGTTTTTCACCAGAAGATCTCATGCACATGTACAGCCTTGTCTGCTCAAATCTCTCTCAGCTGGCACAGCAAGCTCTGAACTTGACTGACACTATCAATGCCACCATGGCACACCACCACCCCAGCACAGCAGCTGAAGGAGTAACAGCATTGGGCACTTCATCCAAAACTGTGGGACTAGGGCAAGTTGTGGGACCAGGGCAGTTGAGGGCTGTGGCCCACAGAGATGCTCATCTTCAGTTGTATGTTCACAGCTACCATTGCTGGCTTCTCTGGGGCTAACACAGCCTGCAAAGCCCTGACCACCAACCTGTATTTGCCTCTATAATTAAGAGGTCAGAAATTATGGCTATGTAGAACCGCCAACTGTGTCCCTGCTCCACACAGGCAGCCCCATGGCACTATGAGGCTGCTCAAACAGGCTCTGCCTCTAGGGAATATGCTGAGGAGTCAAACTCCAACTTCACTGGCACCTCTCCAGGTAAGGAAGACAATCCAGAAACAAAGAGATGAAAAACACAGCAGAGGTGAAACAAATGGAATAAAAGCAGAAGCAGCAGAGACTGGTACCTGCGAGACTCGAGTGGCTTCTGCTAAGAACTTCTTCATTTCCTCTTCAGTGAAGACTACATTCATGGCAGACCCACTGAGAAATGGCAAAGAGAAGGAAAAGGGTCAGGTTCCTTCATGGTGGATGCTGGTGTCAGAGAACAGAGTACAGGGCTGCCAGCTCCCATGGGTGACAGACTAGCCCAGCATGGCCCCATCCCACATTTGTTTTCAGTGGAGCTTTGTGTCTGTGCCCAGACACCCAGCTCTGAAGGGGCTCCTCACTGAGGAGTCATGGCTCAGAAGAGAGTTTGCCATGTGTCTGTGTGTGCACTGCTGTGCTCTCTCCAAGAGGCCAGGCTGCAAGAGATGTGTGTCTCTGCACAGAGTCTATTTAAGGAGAAGCAGCTGCCCCAGCACAGGGACATAAAACCTGCCTGTGAGCCGAGAAGCTTCACAAATAAGAAGGTGGATTCTAAAGATGTGCTGTCATTTACTGACAACAGCTGCCAACCCCAGTAAATGGCCTCAGCATGTTCCTGCCTGTTCCTCCTGGCGGCAAACAATCTTCCAGCTTAATTGCACAGGTAGTACTCTCAAGGAGCCTTAAGGAAAGTCCCAGATGGTTTCTGTCTTCAGCTTTGAGATATGAAAAAAGGTAAAGCAGCAGAAGAGACATCCTTGTGACTGCATTCTGCCTTTGCTCTCTGCCTGACAGACACTGGGATCACTGCCTGGCTTCACTGGGTCAAGCAGCTGCTCCCCTGCTAAAAAGGGCAGCTCTATGTCACAGACACCCAGAAGAGTGCCCTCCACCACATGTCCCCTGGCATTACTCTCCTTTGTCTCCAAGAAGACATTCCCACCCCACTAGAGGAGCTCCAGCACCAGAGCCTCACCTCAGGACATAGGAAGGTCTCAGCAAACACGGGTACCCCACAGACCTCGCAAACTCAACGGCATCTTCCTAAAGACAGGGAGGAAAAACACACTGTGAGCATCGCTTTATAGGGATCTAAAAGTTCTTCAGCATCAGCAGTAAAAAGAACCAAACTATCAAACTACTTCAGAATCTTGGAAGGCACCAGGGCATTGGTCCCCTCTGGGGCAGGCTCCCCCTGAGAGCCCCAGCCCCACTCACCAGAGAGCTGACTGCCTTCCAGGGAGCCTGTGCCACCCCCAGCTCATCCAGCACAGCTGAGAACCTGGAGCGATCTTCTGCCCGGTGGATGTGCAGGGGGCTGGTGCCCAGGACCCTCACACCACTCTGCTGCAGGGGCACTGCCAGGTTGTTGGGGATCTGCCCCCCCACTGAAACAATGCAGCCATTGCAGCCCTGCAGGAAGAGAGGAAGGAGCAGACTCATCTCCAAGAGCTTCACAGCAAGAGCTGCTCCAACCAGGCAGACAGTACTTAGGTTATACCACTTGTCAGGTTGCTGTGAATTGAGGCAGATTTATCATCTGTCCTGAACCCTCTTTCCCTTTGGCTGATGTCCTGCTGTGTCCAAAAGCCACCAGAAATCTCAGAAGAGGGAGCCAGAGATGCCTCACTAGTAGAGGGGGGAATTTTGCTGCAAAGGTCAGCCAACCTCCTCATCTACCCTCAATGCATCTGACACAGTGTCCCAGTCAGCAGCTCCTGCAGCTGCTTATTGCCTTCTCTACTACAGCTCTAGTCAGTGAGCCTCCACTGCCCACGTCGGGACTGGAAGGGCCATAGAGAAAGCCCCAGGGGACAGAGGAGATGGCCGAGCCACACCTTCACTTTTACTCCAAAGGATTCACAACCAGCTTTCCACAGCCTTGCTGTTAGTTGCCAAGACACACTCCAGCCCAGAGAGCAGCCACAGCCCCAGGGAATGGGAGTGCTCTACTGAGACAGAAGCACTCGTTCTCTGCACCACTGCCATCAGACATATTTTAAAGAAAATTAATTACATCCTTGCCCATAGGTATCTTTACAATGCAAGCTATACATAATATAGCTGTGAAAGAAGCCTGGAGAGAATTCTTTCCCCCTTTATAACAGAAATCACTTCTTTTATTCCTACCTTGCTTTTATGCCATTAGTAATAGAGTTAGGTTTTCTTTTTCCCCGAGTTTGAAAACAAATTAGACCATTAAAGTTGTACCTAAGAGCCTCCTTTTGTTTTATGAAATGTCTCAGAATGATGCTAGAAACTGGAAGAGTCCTAAGAGGCCCTCAAGCAGATAGATATTAAAATAAAAAGCGAACATATTCTCTGCAAACAAAAAGCCAATAAATCTGAGAGAAGGAAATACATTTAAAAAAAAAAAACCTCTGGTCCTCACAGATGAGCATGGAACTGGGCACTTTGGCAGTAAATGGAAGTTCCTGCCCAACTTACAAAGCTTGTGTCTGTGAGTGAGAGGGGCTGCCAGACCTCAGGATGTGCAGCACCTCCATCACACACCCCGAGCCCCTGTGACAGGAGGGGCACGTTCCAGTACACACACCTTACTCTGTTCAGAACTTTCTAATTACTGGCAATGCATGTTTAAATGAGCAGTTGCTCCTTCATCACCTGCCTCCACCTTCTCTTTCATCCCTCAGTAATTAGATGCTGTATTTCATCAGTGTCATTTGTCTGACAAACCTTCTCACCAATTTCCTCCCCGACCCAAGTTCAGCTCTGCTGAAATAAACAGGAATGAAGGAGAGCTCAGTCTCACCAATAACCCACAGAATCAAAACTCAGCCTTTTGGACTCCAGAGCCTTTAGGCTTGGCCCAAACCTCTGGTTCCACTGACAGTCTGCACAGGAACAGGTACAGAAGATGCAAAACAAGATGCACAAACAGGAAGGTAGGAAGCACAATCTAAAAATGGTCCCAGATCATTTTGTGCAAAGGTTTTAAGAACAGAGAGCTCTGGTTTGACAGCAGTTCCAGTGTCCCCCTCCTGCCCTACTGATGGACCACATCCACCAGGATCCACTACATCCCACTGCACCCTAAGACCAAAGAGCAAGTCCTGGAGTACAAGTTATCCCTGCTTCAGAGGGACACTTGTGCTTCAAGTCAAGGATACGCTCAAGTGCTAAAGCTCAGCCCCATAAGGACAGAACAATTTGTGCAATAAATGACTGTGCAGCAAATTAAATCTGCTTGGAAATATTGCACAATATGGCATCTCGCAAAATAATTTAATATTTATTTGGCATTCATTATTGAGCAGTCTGCTAGGAACACCAGCCATGTGTAAAATGCAACATGAGGATCCAAACTAAACAGCTTTTGCCAGCGAGCTCTCCCTACATCCCCCCTTCCCAGTTGCACAAGTGAGGGGAATTTTGAAAAGTCTAGGCTGCATTGTGGCCTTTGGACATTTTTTTTTTTCCTTTACCTCATATTGGTAGATGTCCAAGATCCTTTCCAAGGACAGTTCCTCAAAGTACAGTCTGTCACATTCATCAAAATCAGTGCTGACAGTCTCGGGGTTACAGTTGACCACCACGGTGTGGAGGCCGAGGTGGCAAAGGGCGCGGGTGCTGGAGACAGCACACCAGTCAAACTCCACGCTGCTGCCTGGGGCAAAGCAAGGGGGGAGTACACAGAGAGGAAAATATTAGCGAAGGATAACGGTTTTCTTCAGCAGCCTTTATTTTGCTGCCACCTTTTCCAAAGGTAGTTTCAGTCCGATCAAAGGCACAGCATTGGCCAGAGCAGTGTGGCTGAGCTAAGCAGTGAGGAGCTGGGGGTGAACAGTGCAATGGATTCAGGAGCTGCCTTTTTCTTGTCAATAATCACAAGCTGTTCCAGAGGATGCGTGAAAAGAAAAAATGAAAGTCATCACAGAGAGACTCTGGCAGTCTGTCTACCCAGCAAGAGTTTCCAAGAGGAAACACTTCTGCTGCGTAATCATCCAAGTGGGCTGAATAAACAGCAGACAGAATTGTTTATTCAAAAGCAGCTGGAGGTATCAAAATATTTTCCTACTCATCTATACTTACAGCAGTGGAGAACAGGGTGTGAAACAGTAGCGCCTGGACAGACAACATGCAAGAGAAGTGTAGGGTATTTTGCTGCCCCCATAAGGTGGCAGTTTCTCAAGATCTTCTCTTTAGCTAAAAGTGTGTGGAAATCACTACTAAGTACAAAGTAACAAAATTCTGCTTTTCCCAGAGCACGACATGAAGTCTTCAAGTAAGTGTAAAAGGCAAACCCTGCATCAGGAACTGATGGAGGGACTTGTCATGGGAACAGGAGAGGAATAAAGCAACAAGAATAGCCAAAGAAGACTCAAGGGTGTGAGGAAAGGACGAGCTGTAAGAAGGCTTTACCTATGTGATAGGGTCCACAGCCCAGCACCATCACTCCATGGTCATCAAATTTGACATCATGTTCCTGAGAAAAGGGAGAAAAGTTACTGGGGTGTGTGCTTCACCACACTCAATGCCACGTGTCTCAGAACAAGCCCTTCCTTGTGCTCAGACCACAGGCCTCCAAGGCTCCAGCCTAAGCTGGGTGACTGTGGTGTGAAATCAGGTGCAACTCCACTGAAATTCACAGGGCTGCACTCAAACCACAGGAGACCTCCACAAATTATGCCAGCAGGGGAAAGGGAAGAGACCAGAGAGCGAAGAGAGTGCTGCTCCCCATGGTGCCTACCTGACCGTGGTAGGTGAGGTAGAGGTAGTTGGTCACTGCTGGGTACTCTGCTGCAAGTGTGTCAATCTGTGTGGGAAGAGGAGGGACCATGACTTGGCCAGTGCCAGACCTTTCAAACACACAGGCATTTGGGCACTTTCTACTCCCTCTTTCCTTTCCTAGTGCTAGACATGATATCCCATCATGTCTTTCCTCAAGACAATTTTCAACCACACCTTATGTGTAGTTCCCAACTACTCCCTCTGTAATTAGGCATCATAGTCCAGAAGAATGAACTGTCACCAAGGCTGTTCACAAACTATTTTTGTCACCTCCTTATTGCCCACTACACACAGCAACTGGAAGGATTAAAAATACTAGATGTAAATTGGAAGAGGGTAGATTCAGTCTAAATATAAGAAAGAAATTATTTACAGTGAGGGTAGTGAAACACTGGAACAGGTTGCTCAGAGAGGTTGTGGATGCCTCCTCTCTGGAATTGTTTAAGGCCAGGCTGGACAAGGCACTGAGCAGCCTGATCTAGTCTATGGCAGGGGGGTTGGAACTTGATGATCTTTAAGGTCCCTTCCAACCCAAACTATTCTAACTGGTCCATCTAGGTCCCAGCTGGTGCTGGAGTGCCCTGAATGAGCAGCCCAAACATTCCCACACCAAATGCAGAGCAGAGAAAACCCTACCACAGCCCTGAGAGGAGTTTTTCCTTGCTAGGCCATTTTCAAAACCTGTCCAACCTACTGCTATTTCTCCACTGGTGGCACAGATATGGGGCTTTAATGAGGATGTGATCCTCTGTCCTTAGTGGGGTGTAAGTGTCTGCTGCTTGTCACTGCAGCCAGTGCTGCCACTTGTGCTTCTTTCCTGCTCCTTTCACCTCTGGAAGCCTCCAAAATGAAGAGCCCTGTTCTTTACATACCTGTTTCACCCAGGGGATGATGTTCCTCGCCAGCCTCAGCTGCCGGCACTGGCCTTGGCTGAGCCCCAGGCAGGTCCCAATCTGTCTGTCAGAGAACCCCAGCCCCTTGGCTCTGCGCAGGGTCTCTTCTGGAACTGCTCCACTGACATGGGAGAAGAAAAACACAAATGCTGAGAAGATATCCAAGTGCTAGTGCCTTCCACACCCCAGAGCTGCTAGGGGATCAGGCTCTCAGAGCCAGGCTTCTGGAAAACCATCCAGCATCAGCTGCGCACAACACAAATGCCCTTCAGAGCCTCTCACCCACCCCTCTCTGCAGCCCAACTGCTTCTCCTCCATTTTGGGGTTTATTTTCTTAATCCCTCCACTCCTCCATTATTCCCCCACTCCTCCTCTCTCTCCTACACTTTGTTTTGACTTCACCTAAAGCCCTTCTAGCTTTTTCCTATCTCTGCTCCCAACCCACCTCGCTAAGCTCAGCTTCCAGAAAACTATTCCAAAAGCCCTGGTATTTTTATCAGCACTCCTGATTTTTATTTCCATTGCCAAGAGCATCCTGGCCTGCCCAGTGAATCAATATTTGATGAGCAAGCAAGCTCTGAATCAGGAAAAAGGAAATGATTAACAAACAAACAATTTTCCTCCATCAGAGCTGCTGAGCTACATCTCTCACACACGGCACTTCTAAACAAACAGCTCTGGCTCTGAGCAGCAGCAGAGGCCCAGGCCACTTGGCTGGAACATGGCAGGAACCTGAGGCACCACACAGCCCCTGGGTAGGATTTTCACACCCTGGCCTGGGCATGGAGCTGCCCTGGTTGAAGCAGGAGGCAGGAGAGCCCCAGCAGGGTCAGATCAGCTGCACTGAGAGGAACCAGGGACAGCAGGTTCCTCTCCCCAGGACTGAGCAGAACTGAGGACCCCACATAAATGAGGTGGCTCCAGAACAGTTTGCCCCTTGCTCTGCCTCCATGGTGCTGGCTGCTGTTTGTTACTGATGGGGAAACAACACTGCCTTCATCTGCAGTTCACTTCAATTTAGCTTCTCATGTCTCATTAGAAGGACATCATTCACTGCCACCCCCCAGCAAGGTGGGCAAAAGAAAAGCAGTGAATATTCAGTGACATAATCTATGTGCCTTAGGCCAGCAGTAGTCATCAGGCTGGGACCTTCTCAGAGGTTAGTGACAGCTCCTCTGCTCTCCCTTCCCTTTGCCATTCCCCACCTCACTGGCTGGAGCTGGGCTGTAATTCCAGCACCTGTATTTGCGTTGCCACATTTGGAGTCATCTCATGCTTCCAGTGAGCAGGTTTCAAAGCAGACCTTCTGCAGGCCCAAGGACATAAGCTTCTAAAAAGGAATTTACAACAAACATCATCTTTCATGGGCTGCTGAGCAGAGCACTGGGCTACTAATGCCAGGCTGGAGGGGGTCTGTGCCCTCTCCCTGCTTCTGCTTCACCTCCATTAACCTGCATCTCCTTAAGGAGGAGAGGAGCAACGCTGGGGACTGCTCCCACCCCACCAGCAAACCCCAGTCCAGAAGGGGTTTCAAACAGTGCCCACACAGGACACCTTCTCCTCCAAAGCACACGTGTGAGTGTGTCACCATTTCCCAGTGCCAAGAGGCTGCTTTGTTGGGTACCCATCGAAAGGAACATCTGCTGTAGTTTGGGTAATTTGAAGAGCTGAGCTTCAAGAAGAACTCTGTGGATTGTCACCAGCTACTGACCACACACTGGCATTGTCATCACCTTCCCCCCACAGCAGAGAGGGAAGGCTACCTCAGAGATACAGGAAAACTCTCTGTGGAATGAGACTGGATCTGTACCAGCTGAGGATGGACACAGCCCCTGGGGTATATCATTCCACAGCACACCAGTCCCACAGCCAGGAAATCAAAGTGATCCTGGAGATATTGTTTTGTTTCCTCACAAGCCACACAGAGATATATTTAAGGCACTTGAGACAAATGGAACATGACATGGCTGTTATAGGGCAAACCCTTGTGCAGTCAAACAACACATCTCTAAATGCCTGAGCTGCTGCTCTTCCACATCGCCCTCCACACTCACTTCTCTGCAGCTCCAGAGTCTTCTAGGAGTGAGGGAGAGGAAGAGCTGCTCAATTAAATCCATGCAGCTGGTCACAGCAGCACAAAGCCCAGCTGAGGAACCAGCCAGCCGTGGCTGTGCCAGCCTGTGGGGAGAACTGGTCACCCTGTGCCATCCTGTGGTGAGAACTGGTCACCGCAATGGAACAGCCACCATCGGCTACGTGAGGAGGGATCTCAGCCGCTGAAAGCTCAAGTCAGCAAGAGCCTGGGACTGAAATATGGCCCAGCACTTCGATTTACTGCCCCTCTTTCCTGCTTAGTTCCATATGCTCATTTTTCTTGAAGAAAGATTTATATTTAAATAAGTCTGGAATTATGGATGTTCGTGAGCGCAGTACAAAAGCAACACATGCTGCGTGATCCCAGCAAGGCAGAAAAGCTGAAAAACCAATCAGCCAGGCTGGAAAAATGCTGTGTCTTTGGCCCCAAGCTGTAGTAAAGAAGGATGAGCCCTAGCCCAGGACAAGGCTGTGGATTTCCCTTACCTGCTGGTTTCCTTCAGAATCTTCTCCATGTTCCAAATGTTGCACATCTTATAGAGGAACCACTTGTCGATGGCTGTGAGCTCATGAATGACATCCACAGGGACTCTGTTATCTAAAGCCTGCCAAAAAGAGGAGACACCAGACAGAGCCCTGAGTGCACACTTCCCAAGGAGAGACTTCCAGAGACACAAGAGTTCTGGCAGGCTCTGCTGCACAAGCCAAAGGTTCAAGAGGACCCCGGTGTGAAACAGAGTGTGCATCAAATACACAACCTTAAGAGTGCACAGGAAAGATGTGACACAATCCAAGCAGCCCTGTCACCAGGCAGTTACATCCTTACAGCACTGAGCTGCTCTGGCCAAGGAACAAGCTCAGCAATACCAGTCTCCTCCCTGGTGCCTTCACATGACAGCAGGGAGACTCATTCCAAGAGCAGCAGGTTCAGATGGTGGATGAGCTCCCCTCCCTTGCACCTGAGCAGTTGCTGCTCTGCAGCTGACAGAAGAGAGAAAGAGTAAAAAACCTGGGAGAGGTGACTACTGGAGCTTGCAGGAGAGGAGAAGACAAATAGCAAAGCTCCATCCTTTTTCAAGCCAAGCTGCCTGCTAATGGGGACTAACTGTTGGCTCTAAAATGTCAGAAGCTGGAGAGGGATTTCCAGGCTGCAGCCCCAGCTGGCAGCAGCCCTTCTCCCTCACACCACTTCCCTGCTTATTAACAGGGCACTGTGTCAGCCAGAAGCAGCTCTTTATAACAAGGGATTAAGACTTTGATCTTGCTTTTTTTCCACAGCTCCCAGTGAAAATGCCACCAGCTGGGAACACCCATAATGTTCAGTGGTGCCCAAACTCACCTTCATCTTCCCAGATCCCCCTTAACACGGGGCTGAGATTAACCTTTCACAAAGCTCTCTGAGCCACTTGCAGACAAGAAGTGAGATTTTTCTCTCAGTCCCAAGAGAAAGCTCTAATAAAGACCCAGCTCAGCTGCTGAAGGATGTTCTACACTCAGAGACTTCCATTTCCCCAGCTTGAAAAGCAAGACTCAGCAGCTGGACAAGGCCCACGCTCACAGAACATCTTGTGCTTTCTGTTCAGGCTATTTGTACGAGGAAGCATTACATGAAAACCTTTCACAAGCACAGCTCCCGTAGAGGATGTAATGAGATGGATCTAAACATGAGCACAAAGGGCCTAACGACTCCACCACACAAATCTGGAAGCACGAGACATAAGCAACTGGGTGATCCCTGCCACCAAGGCTTGTAGCCTTAAACTCCCCAGCAGGTAAGTCTGAGTTGTGAGAGGGACCTTAAGTGTACTTCAGCAGCAAGGTGCCTACACAGGGTGGTCTCAGTGAGCTCCACACAAGTGACTCAATGTCAAGGGACATAGTCAAGGGCTTCACTTCTCATTACCTTGGCTATCGCATATATGCGGGTGCTGGATGGCTTGGAAAGTTCCTTCTGGAGATCCATGGTGGCTGGCCAGGTTTTATTCATGGGTAGATGTGAAGAGAAACCATCTACAGAGGGGTGACACATTCTCAGGGCCTTCTGGAAGCTCTCTTCAAAAGTGCGCCCAATAGCCATGACCTGTAAGAGAGAAGAGGTGGTGAGCACCTCCCAGTTTACCCCAGTAACAGGGCTAAAACCCTATGGGCAGGCAGAGGTAGCAGTCTCTGGGCCTCCTCTACAGGACAGAATCACAGAATCACAGAATGACCTGGGTTGGAAGGGACCTCAAGGATCATGTAGTTCCAACCCCCCTGCCTAGCAGGGCCACCAAACAAACACATTTACTAGATCAGGTTGCCCAGGGCCCCGTCCAACCTGGCCTTGAACACCTCCAAGGACGGGGCATCCACACCCTCCCTCGGCAGCCTGTTCCAGGACCTAACCACTCTCCTAGTAAAGAACTTCCCCCTAACCTCCAACCTAAATCTTCCCTCCTTCTGAGGCCTGAGGACAGGCACAGGCAGCAGAGCCCTGCGTACCAATGTCATCATCAATGCTGCAGAGAAGTACCTGCTTTCTGCTGTCCCCTCCCTGCCAGGGAGCCAGACGCTGCTCCACACACTGCAAAGGGGAAGGTAACACAGTACAGTCACACTGGGGTATTTCTAACAACCTGTTAGAGACAGCAGCTCTCAGGGGGAATTCTGAGGCTCAAAAGAAATCTGTTCCTCTGCTTTAAATCCCAGCCAGCAGTGACTCTCCCCCGCTAGGGCTCTCTCACAGCATCACTCCTCAGAGCTACAGCAGTACCAGGGCTCCCTCCTTCAATCTACACTTGGCATCTAATGTGGAAACAAGCCTTTCTCAGTGGAAATCTGTGAGGTAGCAGAGCCCTTTCTCAATTTCCAATGTTTTTATTTCCCAGCACAGCAAAACCCTAACAGCATCTAAATCTCCTCAAATGCAATGTTGAAAAATGTCAAAGAAAACAGAAGATTGTTTTTCCTTTCCTGAGAGCTGCAGCCCACTGCCCAGCCTAGTGGTGCCTGCCCACAGCCAGCTCATAAAAATGCAGCAGGAGCCAAGATGTGGCTTTGAGGTCAGGGCAGAGACAGCCCTCCCATACTAATAGACACAGCTCTTTGCTTCAGACACCCTCTTCTTCTCACAGGGCCTGGAGAAAAAACCCTTTGATTCTTCTATCAGCTGCAAACTGCACCTCCCAACCTCCATCCTGCTTCAGTTCCCCCCAGCAGCCATGGACCTGCCATGTCAGCACTGGCTGGCACTGGCAGGACCCTACATTCAGGATCCTTTCTTGGGAGGACAGGGAGCAAGTGAAGTTCTTTGCAACACATGGCCCCTGGAAGGACTCAACACTTACTCCTCAAGATTTGTATGGCCAGAGGTGTTTCCAGAGGATGGTGCACAGCACAACTGCATTTCACAACCCAAATACTACAGAACAGCCCTAACTCCTATCAGTAAGCATCAACTCGCTTCAAACCAACACCATTAAGGGAGACATCCCCAAAATGAAATACTCTGAGAGGTCCTAGGGAAGAGAGGTGACTCTCCCAAGCAGTGGGATGGAAGCTGAAAGTCCTGCACTCACCTCTCCCACACTCTTCATGGAGGTCCCAATGTGGCTGGACACCTGTGGGAAACGGTCCAGGTCCCAGCGGGGGACCTTGGTGACAATGTAGTCCAGGCTGGGCTCAAAGCAGGCTGAGGTCTGGCCAGTCACCACGTTCCTGATGTCTGGCAGGGGGATGCCCAAGGCAATTTTGGCAGCAATGAATGCCAATGGGTACCTGCCATGGAGAGGGGGAGGAGAATGGAGAGTGTGAAGCGCTTTTCTCTGGCAGAGCCCAGGAGTGGAGCAAATCAGAGATGGGAAGTGATTATTCCTCTTCAAGGCAAGGGGAAGTTCCTGTGCTCAGACCCAGCAGGGCCTTCCCAGCCTCCTACACCCTGCAGAGCCTCCTGCCTACAGCCGGGACTGGCTTCATTACCTGAAAAGCTACCATTGAAATGCACCTGGCAGCCAGAGAGGGACCTCAAACAGTTCTCTAAGTCTGTCAGACAAACAGAAAGAAAAGCCATGAGGCACCCACTGTCCAACACAGCCTACCGCAGTCTGCCCTTCAACAGCCACTAGAGATGTTGAGAACTGCAAATTAGAGACTAATTTGTGCCTCTCAACAGCATCTGCAAAGCGCAATTATGAAACCAGTCCTTGAACAGGCTCCTCTGACCATTCCTATCTTGATTAGTTTGTGATCAGCCACCAGAACAAAGGCCATCAGTCTCACCACTGGCATGGCTCTGACTCACAACTGTGTCCTGGTCCTAGTGATGATTTGCAGCCAGCACCTGGGTACAGGGATAGGCTTTGTGAGGACAACTGCACATCCCCCAACACCTGCAAATGAAGTCTCCACACCTTCACAGCAGGGAGCAGCCACGGGGACTCCTCTTCCTCACAGAACTCACCTATTCATAAACACACTGAGCCGAGTTCCTCACTGCAAAACACTCTTTCTACTCTTCCCCCTTCAATGTGTGTTCACTCACTTGGTAGTTTTGATTTCTAACTAAACTTACCCTGTTGCCTTCGATGCCAAAGCTGAACTTCTGGAGAGCCTGGCGTTCACTTCAATGACATAGTACTCCAGGGAGGTGGGATGCAGAGCAAACTGAATATTGCATTCTCCTACAATGCCCAAATGCCGCACAACCTTGATGGCTCGATCCCTCAGCATCTGAAACTCCTCATTAGACAGCGTCTGGCTTGGAGCCACCACCACAGAATCTCCTGGTGGACACAAGGCAGCAGAATGAGCAGCAGTTCAGTGAAGTAAATTCCAGGTCCCTCTAGTAACCCAGGGCCACAGACATCCAAACCCCTGGATGCTCAACTGACAAAAAGTACAGAGAGGGGCCAGAGCAGGTAGTACAGTGGGTCACAGGGGTAGTGTTAGCCTGGAACTACTTGTTTCACACCTCAGCTGTCTCTTTGCATCTTGGATGGAACATTTCCAGAGCCTGCATCCCCACTTACAAACTGATGAAGTCCAGCAGAAGCCTACCTGTGTGCACACCCATGGCATCCATGTTCTCCATGTTGCAGACAGCAATGCAGTTGTCAGCAGCATCTCTCACCACTTCATACTCAATCTCCTTCCAGCCAACAACCGACTTCTCCACCAGAATTTGGTTCGTCATTGCAAATGCCTGGGAGTACATCAGGGAAAAATTAACAGTAAGGAAGAAAACCTTATTACAAGATGTCTCCAGACATCCCAAATGAACACAAGAACTGTCAGATGAAGATAAGCAAAGTTCATATCACTGATGACAAGCACTTTTTTCTTAAAATTCTTAAAAAAAAAAAAATTGAATTAGCTTTATTTGAAAGGTACAGAAAATATTTCTGTGACCTGATGGGACAAAAAAGCAGAGCCTGAGAGCTTGCAATGGCACATCAACAACAGGGGAATATAAAAACACCTAAGGCTTCAGTCATGTGACAGGTACATGCTGTTGGGGTGTGTGGGCAGCCCCAGACTGCAGGACTCCACAGAAGCTGAATGTTCAAGGAGCACGGGTGCCAAACACCACCTAATTAACGGCACTAATGATGCCACTCATCAGTGGCACATCAACCAGAAGCCAGATTCGTGATTTATTCCTGAACTCAATATTGAAAGCACCCCTTGGCACAAGGGACAGAAATGAAAAACACACTTCGTTGGCAAATGAGCATAATTTAAATTAATAAATGGTCTTAATATTGGCAGCTAAGATCCATGAACCAATTCTCATTTAAAATCATGGAAGGTATCGGGTACGTTATCAATCCATCCTTTAGCAGAGCTGCCCATGAGTCAGGCTTTGCTCTGCTCCCTCTGCAGGCAGCCAGGCTGGGACTCACACTCAGAAACACCATGTGGCAGGGCAGCCACATGCTACACCCAGACTAAATAGGAACTGAACTGCCAGGAACGTGCCGGGAACAGCCACTAACACCATTAAACCTTCCTCCATCTCCTGGATCATGACAGAACCTGCTACTGAAGGCATACCTTGGGACCAAGGTCCAGCAAACTTCTTTCATCAGGACAAATGCCCGAGCCTAGACCACCCAGGGCATAAGCAGAGCGTATCATGACAGGGTAGCCAATCCTTCTGGCTGCCTTCAGAGCATCTTCCATCTGAAAGGAGAGGGGAACACACTTCAGATATACCCTAACAATTACAATTTAATAAAGTCTTCAAACCTGTTTATAGGGTTAACTGAAAATCCCACCAGTAAGACAAAATGGAACGGCTGTGTAAGATAGCTGCTTAGTTCTACCAAACAGAATGGAGCTAGAATGTGGATTCAGGGAGGTGACTTTCCTCCTTAGGTGTATGGGCTTCTCTGGTGAGTTCCCACAGACCATATCCTCACTGACTTTAGCCCCTCTAACAAGACATCCCAGTTTTGGACTTGTTTGGTTTGCTCCAAATTCAAACAGCCTTTCCCGCTGGAGCTGTTCTTTATTCCCACATTCCCATCCTCAGAAGGATTTCAGCTCTGCAGATAATTTCATGACCAGAAATCTTAAGCTCGAATGGATCTTTTTTTAAAGTTGACATTGAAATGTTAAGATATTTTTGTGCTGAAGCACAGAGTCACACAGACTTCATTTACCTTTCTTGTCAACAGCTAAATTAGCTCAGGCTTTGCAAGTGCTTAATTGCTTTGTCCCTCATTTTAAATCATGGGGAGCCATCATCAGCCTATGGAGTGCTGAAAAAGCATCAGCAGATGGGCTCAGCTTTCACTCAACAGAACTGGAGCATTTTGGTAACTTAAGCAGGCAACAGTAATAGCAAACACATCTTCAAAATGGTCAGATTTACCGATTCCACTGCAAAGCCAGGAGCAATCTTTTCATTTAGCTCCATCAGTTTATCGCAAAAAAGCTTTCTATCCTCTGTAGCCATGATGGATTCAACTGATGTACCTAAGACCTTCACCCCATACTCCTGCAGGACTCCTTGCTTGAAGAGTTCCACTCCTGCAGAGGAAACAAAGCCACACTTGGGAGCACTGTTGAGGAAAGGATTCAGGAGATATCTGCCTGGCTGGTAACTGCTCTGACTTCAGCAGCAACAGCCAAGTTTTTTATTTGTAGTCAGTACTAGAACTTAGAATCACAAGGTGAAAGTTTCTGTCCTCAAATCCATGAAGCCTTAGGGAAGCTACTACCTGGCCCTCAGCTGCAGCACAGAACAAAGGGCGGGCAGATCGTGCTGCAGGGGCTGAACAAAACCATCTCTTCCTTTTGATCTCTGCCTCCAGGTGGCCGAGCATGGTCAGTATCTCGCCCACATCCCTCTTGCAGACCTACCCAAATCAACTCTGCCCAATAAATAAAAAGAACCATGACTTTGCCCACAGGTTAAGTCCCAGGGGTCACACTCACCACAGTTGAGAGCTGTCTGCCCACCCATCCCCAGGATCAAGCCATCGGGACGCTCGGCCTTGATGACCTCAGTGACAAAGTGTGGGGTGATGGGAAGGAAGTAGACGGCATCAGCCTGCTTTGGGCCCAACTCATTGGTCTGCACTGAAGCAATGTTGGGGTTCATCAGCACCGTTTTCACATTTTCTTCCTGAAAAATTCAAAGCTGCATTAAAATGAGGCACAAGTGGCCAAAGTGCTAACAGAAGCAGAAGCAAGGAAAGATGGGATTCAGTGAGAATCCCACTCGCCACTCACAGAACTCAGCCCTGGCTCCTGATGGACTCCCCACATGGGATTTCAGGTACCTGGTCCCAGGCTGAGATAACTGTGTGCAATGAGGAAGCCAGCCCAGTTTTGCGAATCACAATGAGACCAGAATGTGGCCACAAGCTTAAAAACCACGTTGAGCACAAGAAGACTTTGTTGGAAAGGTGGCCCAGTGTTTGCATCCTCTCACCTTCATGGCTTTCACTGCTTGCGACCCTGAATAGTCGAACTCCCCCGCCTGGCCGATGGACAGACCCCCAGAGCCCAGGATGAGAACTTTGGAGACCTGGATGTGTCAAACAGCATGAAAACAATCAGTGCTGTGGTAGCAGATGCTGAAGTAGCAGGTGTGAGACAGGCAGGTGACAGACCTCTGGAAGGGAGCCCCCCCTGGACTTCCATCCCCTGGTCTTCATGCCATTTTGTGTCCTAGGCTCAGCAGGGATTAACCAGCTCCTCAACATCTCACCTCCACTCTGGAAGCTGCTCCTCCAGCCTTGGGCAGGACTGATGAAACAGTAGTGCCTTTCCCTTTCTTGATCAGTGAAATAAAGGAGTCAAACAGGAACTAGGAAAAACGAACACATGTAATTAAGTGGAATTAAATAAATATTAAACAAAGGAGGAAAAAGCCAGTCATTTGTGAGATCAAGCAATCGGCTCTGCTGTGCTGCCTTCAGAAGGCATATTTACACCACCAGAGAAGATGGGATTGTTATTTGAGATTTATTTAACTTTGACACATCTGACAAAGCTGCATTCAAGAAAGTGAGGTCACAGCAGGAAGAAACATGTATCAATCACAACCCTGTGCTCCCCTGAGGCTGGCAGCAGAATGAATGAGCTCAAGTTAAAAGCTAAAACACAGAAGCCCCTGCCCTTCACTAGCTCAGGGAACATCTGGAGTGGAGCTGCAGAGCATCAGCTGAAAAGGGACATGTAAATATTAGTTAAGCTACCGGCATATCAACCTTCCAGAGGGGACCCAAGAGCAGCTGAGAAGAGTGGTCTCCAGCAGCAGGAGTGCGGAGACTTGAGGGTGCTCTCAGGGGTGACCACCCCATCAGACTGCTGGAAAACTTCCTGATAGCAGGAGATGCACTTGCAAGTTTAATCAACACCATCAAATTAAGATTAAAAAGAGCACTTCCATGTATTCTTCCATCTGCTCCTTTCAAGACATGCTAAGTAGTTTATTTGGGTTCCTCCTCTGCCTCCCCTTCCCCTGCCCCTGCTCAGTCACACTCTGTGCCTGCTCAACCAGGTGCTGTACAATTTGTGCAGAGTCACAGATGGAGGATTAAAATTTCATTTCACTTTGGAGAACCAGAGTGGAGAAGTGTGAATCCATTTACATAACTCCACAGTAATTATAAAATTTGAAAGTGGAACTAAAATGTATTAGAAAGTTAATGATTTTATTACAAAGCATCTGGCTAGTACTTTTTTCAGTTAAGATAAAGAATCCTCTTTCTTCTGCAGTCACCCCAGGCACAAGAGAAGAGACCCCCATCCTGCAAAGGCTTAAGCACTTCAGTAATTTCCCAGACACAAATAATCCCACCAGGACTCAAAGCAGACACATCCTATGAATGGGATCGCTGATCCAGAGCACACAGGAGTCAATTACAGCCTCACTGCTGATTGTAATTAGCTGTGGATCAAGCAAAGCAGACAAGAGCTTGTGCGTAACTGGGTCCTCTGGTAGGAGCCCAAACTCAAGATCCAGGTCCAGCAGTGGCACAGACTGTGCTGTAGGGAGCTGCTATCCCTGAGACAACCCACCATGGCCGTCACACAGTACCTCTGTGTCTCTGGGCCCAGGACTGCCATCTGGGTAGAACTGAGCAGTGAAGATGGGTCTGCTCTCATGCATAATGCCCTGCAGAAATAAAAACAACTGTTCAGACACCTTATTGCAAGCAGGCAAAAGGAGAGAAAGTCACACCTTGCCCTGTATGATCACTGCCCAAGGTGATCTTCTCTTGCCATATGTTTCTTCTCTGCCTTGCCCAAGGATAGCCCCGGGGTGAGACCTTCCCTCTGCTCTGGGAAGTGTTGGCAGCCAGGAAGATAAAGGGATGTCTCCTCTGCTAACTGTCCTCTGAGAGCAGGCTTGCAGAAGGGGAAATGCAGTGAGAAAGGGTTGAGTGGGGAGAGGGAAGGCAGCGAGCCCTCACTGGGTGTGTGTGGGTACCTGGAGAGCAGGAGCTCACCTCGTTGGTTTGGTTGTTGGGGTTCAGGAAGAGGGGTGTCCAGCCAGGTGGGAGAGTGGAACTGTCGATGGCATAGCCGTGGTTCTGAGCAGTGATGAAGGCCTGTCCACTCAGAACATTCAGGACAGGCTGGTTCTGGCCTCTGAGACATCAAGGAGAAGAGGAATGGAAGGTGTTGGTGAGTGCAAATACTAGAGTCAAGGAGAGCTGGTGACCGTGGGGCGTGGGCAGTACTTCAACTCTCCAAGGAGACACCTTCCTATCCTTCAGTTGGGTGACCAATTACATCACATACTTCCAAAGCAACCTCAGAAAAAGCAATGCATGACATGGTAATATATACTGCCCAGAGAGGTTGTGGATGCCCCCTCAGTCCCTGGAGGTGTTTAAGGCCAGGCTGGATGAGGCATTGAGCAATCTGGTCTAGTGGGAGGTGTCCCTGCCTATGGCAGGGGGGTTGGAATTAGATTGTCTTTAAGGTCCCTTCCAACCCAAACCATTTTTTGACTAAAGGCCAGGAGAGTGGGAGGAGTGAAGTAAGGCCATGTTGTTCCAACTGCTGTCACTGCTGGGGCTCCATGTCCCTGGGCAGCACTGGATGGTGGGGGGCTGGAGGAGCTGCCTCACCTGTTGGCCACCTGCATCCTGTAGGAAGTGGCTCCAGCTGCTATCCCAGTGATGAGGCTCCCCACACCAATTCCAAACAGGGGCTCAGAGCGATTGCTCTCTAGAACCTGAAAGAAAAACATTTAAAGAGGTACTGGAATGTCTCTGTTCAGCATTTCCAGCACAGACCATGCACAGACTGAAAGACATTGAGTGCATGATATATTATCGCAACCAGCTGGTTAGATTTCAGTCACTTACAAAAAAAAAAAAGGACAAATAAACAAGAATTATTGGGTTATGGCTATGACACAATACCTTTCTGACATTCTGAATAACTTCATGGGCCTTCATGGGATCCCCTGGACCTCCAGAAATGATAAGCCCATCATACTCCATGCTGGTGAAATCATGGTCCCATGGAACCAAGTGCACTTCTGCACCTCGCTGGGAAGAAACATCAAAGGAGTAAGAAATGTGGGGAGGAACAAGTGAATCTGTGTCCAGAGGTTTCTCCCATGGTCTCATGTCCCAGAGGTTAGGTTTGGATTCCAGTCACTCCTTTGCAAGGGACAGTAATGAGACCTCTCTCCACCATGTTATTTTCACCGAACTGTGAGACTCAGTTTCTAGAGCAAGGACACCACACTCACTCCTTCTCTGTACCTAAAAGAGCAGTACTGTGCTAACAACAGGAAAAGACTTGCACAGAATCCATAAAAATCATCCCAAAAATTGTATCACTTTAGGGGGGAACCGTTACCAGAATGGATATATGCAGATAGATGAACACCAGTGAATGCAGACGAGGCTTATACCAAAGCCAAAGAAGAGCTAAAGAACACAAAGCACTGACCCACCTTGACCAGCAGCCGGATAACACTGTGCTTCAGCCCACAGTCCACAGCTACAACCTTCATTGGGCTCCCTCTGCCATAAACCTTCACCTCCTGCAAATAGATAGACCCTGCTCTAAGTAAAAAACTCCTGCTGGCAGCAGCACTGAGAGCAGAGTCTGTGGGGCTGTGTGTGTGCACAACTGCCCTTGGAGCTTCCAGTGTTTAAAGACTCTCATCTGCTCAGGGGTGCACAGACCAAAAATCCATCCCCAAGCAAAAGTTCCTGCAAAACACCAGCAGTTCTCTCTGCCCACTGCCCCACACAGGCAAGGTGAGCAGGTAAATTATGCACCACTCACATCTAAAGAAGAGGAGTAGGGAGGGAGCAACAATAAAAAAGCCAATCACTCCAAATGTACAGCTGAGAAACAGACTCTGAACCTACCGTACCCTGATTTACATGAAAATAGCTCTTTAGCAATAAACAGATCATGTCCAGTAATTGCCAACACTGTACAACTCTCTTCATCTTCAGCTTTATTTGGGATGTTGCTTTTTAAGCCCATAAAACGAAGCTGTAAACATAATGAAACCACCAAAGCTCTGTTAATCTCATTATATCTCCCTTTTAAACAAGATTTGCAGCATCTTAACAGTGATTGTCTCAGTAACTGCAGAGTTTTGCATCAGCCACCTCACCTACTCTTGAGTTAGAGCTCACAGTGGCTCCACCTGCACTTTGCAGTCACAGATCACACCCCCAGTGACCAACTATCACCCTTGTGCACACACACACAACTTCACAGAGCACAAACTCAGCCTGTGCTCCATACACAGCTAGAAACAAAGCAGCTCTTGACAGTGATAGGAGATCCAGAGCATCCCCAAGTGGTCTCATTCTGGGATCATCTCAACAAAATTATGCCCAAACACACATCATCAAATGTTATTGGGAGCTTTCCTGAGATTTAAGGAAAGCAGCCATTCTCTTTAGGAATTCTCATGTGCCTGCCATACAGTAAAGATGGTCTGTCCTCAGTTGTGCCTCTGCAACACACCCTCCTCTCCTCAGAGCTGCTGGGGCCACACACAGCCTAAAAGGGCTGATAGCATAGGGGTAGCGGGGACTCTGGGAGGATGACAATATAAGTGGCCATCTTCCAGCAGTCTGAAAAGGTGTTTGCTCCAGAGAAGGGCCACAGACTGTTCAGAGAGGAAGTTCTGGGCAATTCCCAGAGCACAAGGGCAACAGCATCCAGAGCCTACGGGCCTGGGATTACAGAGTAAATCCCCACCTTTGTAGAAACTTCTGCAATTAAGTTTTGCTTATTTGGGTCTGCAATATCCACAGGCTGACCTTCAAATTCAATCTTCCCAAGGACCATGCCCTGTGGAAACAGAACAGCACAGAAGAGAGCGTGAGCAGGAGAGGAGCTGTGAACAGAAGGAAAAGGTGCAGACAGGCACACCAACTGCAACAGCTGCTCACAGATGGCTTCTTGGCACCTCAGAACCATTCCCAGCATCTTCAGGAGTTTATCAGCCCACCATGGTATCAAAAATCTGGTTTAAATCCTTCACTCGGGGGGAAAGGCATTGACATCACTGCCCATTATGTCTGACACATCAACATGAGCCTTTCATTTCCATCATCTGGTGCTGCTTCTTTCAGACAGAAGAGGAAACCTGGAGCTCTCCAGGCCAAGGAGAGGGGAAACCCTGTGCTCAGAGCATGCCTCAGCTGTAGAGGAGCCTCTGGAAGAGCAGGAAGATCCACACAGCCCCCGAGGTCAGCCCAGCCCAGTCCCACTGCCCCAGGGATGCTGCCCTGATAGAGAAGGGCCCTCCAATGGCAAAGCTCATGCAGTTGGGCCAACGGGAACTGCCTGTACCTTGTCCCGAATCCGTTTGGACAGCATCCTGGTGTCAATCCCATACAGGGCAGGCACCTGGAGAAGTCACAGGAGGACAAGTTAGGGAACAAGTAGGTGAGACAGAGGAATGCAGCCAGATGAATACATCCACATTTAAGGAGTCTACCTCTCCACAGCACTGTCACCCTGCTTCCTGTTCCCCATTTCTCCCAGTTCCCACTCATGAACAGTCCCATCCTTCTTGACTTCTGAGCACCAAACCCTCCTACTGTCACACAGCAGTGACAGTACAATGACATGTCCCTGCCTCAGAGCTCAGAGCCAGTAGGGCTCAGACAACATCTCCCAAAACTACAGCTGCAGCAACAGGAACAGCACCACACAAACATCCAAAGAGAGACTATAATGTGTATTGTTTTTCAGAGAACCAAGAATCCTCATTGAATTAACATTCTTTCTGGGCAGATCTTGAAAAGAACACCCTGATAAAAGGGATTGATGAAGAATGGGAGAATTAAGGAACAGAGGGTGAGCCCAGTGAGGACATGTGAGAAGAGCACTTGTGGGTTCAAAGCCAGCAGGTCTGTCCCTGCTGTCCCACACTGCCAGGTCTGTGCACAGGCTGCTCTCACCTGCTCTGCCTCCAGCCAGGCTCCCAAGCTCCCCACAGCCTGCCAGTGGCTGTACTCACTGCTGTAGTCCTGCACCAGCAGTCCCGAAACCTGCAGGGAGAGATGTCACTGCTTGGGGAACAGCTCTGTACACACCCTGTCCCTCCTGCTTGTCTCTGCTCACCCACTGCCAGCACCATCCCAGGCAGGGCACCGGGCTCTCACACCATGGAGCAAACCCCAGTGTCAGAGGAGAGTACAGAGAGCACCAGGCAATGGGAAACACTCCCTAGTGCCCTGCCATAACCGTTGCACTGTGAAAAATCAAAGTAACATGGCTTTCAGGGAAGCAAAGCTACAGATTGCTTTGAACAAGAAAAGCTGAGTATCACTGACTCCTCTAAACTGGGTGTCAGTCAACTCCTGTACACCCCCTGGGGCTGCCAGCTCTGTACCTCCCACCCTACCTTGATCCCATCAGACTCCAAGAACCTCCTTAGGCCCAGAGTGTCCAAGGCTGTGGTGTCAGGCACACCGCCACTGCCCACCACTGGCGTCGCCAGGGTCAGGATCTGCCCCTTGTAGCTGGGATCTGTCAAGGCCTGGGTGTGCCTGCAATGGAAGAAAAACAAAGAGCTGAAAGGAAATGAAAAAAGCTAGCAAAAAAAAACAGGAAAGGCTTCTGCATGACAAAGAAATGGCATTAACAGTAAAGCAGCCTCAATATAAAAGCAAACACCTGGGGGATCTGCCCTGGCTTTGCCAGTTGCAGTTAAACATTTGACACCCAGAACAAGGGAAGGCTCTGGCTTTTCACATTTTGTTTAAGAAAAATGTAGGAGCCCTTAAACTCCAAGTCCTTGGGATTTAACAGGAGGTAAGAACCACACAAAGCACAGAGCCATTCCCAAACCAAAAGCATGGTGGAACGTTCTTCCTCGGGGAAGGATAAAAACTAGGGTTTTGCAAAGCATCAGCTCAGGATCCAGTAGATACAGTCTCACTTTCAGCCCCAAAGAATCATGCATCTGAACCCAGGCCTGTGTTCCTCAGCTCTGTTATCAGGCAGCCCTGCACTCCCCCCCTCACACCATGGCACCAATCCCTTACACAAGTGGTGTCTTTCATCCCAACAAAGTTATCCAAATTAATATTTAGCCAAATGCACAAAGACACTTCAGGTTGAATCTGTCCTCCATAAAATGATTTATTACTGCCATCATTGCTTAAACAATACATAATTGGCAACTCCAGTCATCTACCAGACACCAGCAAGGCACGAGGGACATTTTTATGGAACACCAGAGTCGGGGCTAGATGAAGAATTGTCAGACTCTCGGAAACTCTTCCCAAACCTGGAGTGGCTGCAGGGAGATAGTGAGAAGACAGCACAGCAGCCAGCTCTGAGAAATGGACTGTCAGAAGGACAATGGCCATGAAATATGTCAGGTGGTCTTCTCCTGCTGCTCACATCTGTAACTGCTGCTGCAGGAAAACAGCCCCACGGCACAGCTGAAATGGCAGAGACGTGGCAGATGCATGGTGTGAGCACCTCTGGCATCGTGCTCTCCTCCTCAGCCCATCAGTTGTGATTCCAAATGACTTTGTTAATGACACAGCTGATGCAATTAACCTTTGCATGCTATTTGTGATGCACAAACAAGGATGGAGGCCCTTGGGTTTGGCTGGGGGAAGCAGGCACAGCTCTGCAAAGACACACCAGGCCCATGGAGCAGCAGCTGATGGGAGCAGGGGATGCAGAGATGTCCATCCCTCACAAAACAGCACTCTGTCCTCTACTCCAGAGCAACACGAAAACACTTGAGTCAGCTTTGGCTATCTCAGCCCTGAAAACTGCAAGCACAGAAGGCTCTGCCTCCCCATTCTGTGCTGAGCACCCCACTGTAGGAGTCAGAGAGTAGATGAGAAGCAGAGTACATGAATCATCCCAACCAATTCAGGTCACATTTCTGGAACCCCCTTTGAAGATACAGCCCTACATTTCAGATGTTCCCTTCATGTCCATACACTCCCCAGCACAGAGGAGATCTCTCCTCCCTAGCCATGCTCTCCAAACCACTAGAAAATAGCAAACATCTTCTGCTACCACAGAGACACGTGGAGAGAGAATTAATCCACCAGGTTCTCCCTCACTTTTGTGATGTGACAAGATTTATGGCACATAAGCTATCACTGAGAAGGGAACTCTGGTGTCCTCCATCATTCTGATCCACATTAAACAGTAGCTTGTTGGCAGGTATATTAACATAGCTGGTAATTAGTGCTGTCAAAATACAGAAGTAATTGCCTCCTGGTGCAAAACTTCACAAACAGATTCCCCTCTGCTGCAATTCAACATTCTCACCCATGACATCTTTTAAAAACTCATCTGGTTTCTCCAAAGGAGGGCAGAATTTAGGAAACATGAGGCAGAGACAGCTACAAATGACTGCAGGAGCTCAACACCAAGGGCTTTGTAACCCTAACCATCTCTCCTGGCCAAATCCTCCCTGCTCTGGGCAGGGCTGCTCTGCTCAAGCATTTGGCTGCCACTGGCTCCTGCCACTCAGAGGGATGGAGCCACACCAGGCTTGGAAAAAGCTGGTTTCACAATTTAACAAGCTCCCAGAGGAATTTTGGTACTTCCATCTCAGTCACTTTTACCTTACCCAACAAGGCCAGTGTTGAACACAAGTTCCCCTGCTGAAGAGGTAGGGTGGCCAAAAGAGTAGCCCTTCATCTTTGTCCCATCTTCCAGCACCAAGTTGGCTGTCTGCACCTAGAGAAAGGCACACAGAGTGTCAAATACAGGAGGAAAGGCTTTGTGCCCCCACAGATAACACCCAGGGCACCACTGACCAGGGCATCCTCTACAGGATCACTTGTAGAAGTGATCCTGAGAAAAGTGGGACATGGTGACATTCACAAGAGTCCCAAAGTGATCTTTGCTGATCTTTGCACAGGCTAGATTCAGCGTTGGCCTCATCTGTCTAGCAACTTTGATGAGAAACCACCTGGGAACTACAGCTTCTACCAAAGATCTCAGAAGAATATGCACAACAGAAATGACAGTGAGCTGGGAGACTCTTTCAGGCTGTAGGATCACTGATGATATGCAGGGGAAGAGACAGAAAGCAAAGTCAACAAATTTCTGGGCTTAAAAGAATTTGGACGATGAACCTTTGGGTTCCACTTTTGGAACACAATCATGGCTGCCTGGGGGCACAGAGGCACAGTCACAGGGCAACACCCAGTGTCTAACCCCCAGGAGAGGGGCCCAGCTTGTCCTCCAGGCAGCAGCTCTCACCATGATTTTAGCTTCATAATGGTTCTTCCACAGAACAATCCCTCTTATGGGAGTTTTTTAAAGAATCAAGATCAATTTGCTGTAGGAAGGAGCAGGAGAGCTACTTTCCATTAGCCGTAAATCAGATGAACAGTCACAGAAGGAAAAAATTTCATTGCCAGCATTGAACATTTTGTAACAATCATGGCAAACATTCATCTGGAGCTGCTCTGCTGCTACCAACACCACACAGATCAATTACTGATGGACTGCAAATACTCTGAGAACCAAACAGTGCTGCCAACTGATTGAATTCTGTGCATTGGGATGCTTTCAACTTTGCATTTTTTCCTCATTAGTGTCAAGCATCCATTTGCTCTCAGAAGGTTCAGCCATCATTTTCTGAACCTTCCCACACCAGTGGATGGGATACTCAACAATGCCAAAAAGCCCTCCAATTGTAAATACAAATTTTGTGACCAAATCCCTAGTATTCAGACCAAATGAAAACTAGAAATTGATCAGCTCCCAGATCTCAGTAAGGCTCTGACTACAGAAAGCTGCTCCACGCCCAGACCATCACAAAGCAGAGGTCAGTGGGTGGCTGTGGCCAAGCCTTTGGCAGGATCTCTGCCCTTCTGCAGCCACTGAAAACCCAGCCCCCACCACGATTTGGGGACTGGCTGCAGGAACCAGTTTCTCTCAGATTTGGTTTCAAGAGAACAATCTTGTCCCCCAGCAGGGCATGTACTTGATCCCACCCAACACCAGCTCCAACTCCAGAAAGTCTTGCCACAGGCTGGGGTAATCCCTTGAATGCAGCCTCAGCTGCAAACACAGCCTGGGAGAACAACCCTGGAATGACCAGAAAAGTTCAGATCCATCTAAGTCCTGAGGGCCAAATCCAGAGAAACCACTGTGACCTTTAGGGCTTCACTCACTGCAGTGAGGCTGAGACTCCATCCCAGGGGGGAATTTAACAGACATGGGGATGTGGCAGTTATGGACAGAGCTTAGAAGGGGCCTTGGCCATGCCTTAATGATCCTAAAGAAGTGGCCTCAATGATCCTAAAGGTCCTTTCCAACTTAAATGATTTCATAGACCACGCCAGAAATCATTCCTACTGAGCTGCAGTCCCCTCTGGAGTATTCAAGGCCCTACACAGCATTCAAAGTAATGCAGAAGAAGGTCTCCAGGTGGCCATAACCTGCTGTCAGCTCAGCTAGCAAGGGAGAGATGCTCAAATGTTTCCCTCCCCTCCTTGATTTATTCTTCTTAATTAAGTGTTTGGCTTTGTTTGTAGCACATTCTAGAAGCAATTATTCTGGGTTACATTAGCAGCGGAGGTGTTGCCATAGCCCAAGCTGACAGCCCACCTTGTCTTCTCAGCTTTGTTTCTAATGTGCAAAGTGATTTACGGGCCAGCAAGGAGGCCACTTGGCTCAGCTGGGGATTACCTGGCAGAGATTTGCACTTTCAAGAGAACCAGCAAAAAATAAACAAAACCCTGAGAGCTCAGGTCCTGGTCAGAAGCATCCCCACATTCTCTGGGACCCATCTCTTTCCTCCCCACATGCCTGGGTTGAGACAGCCCCATTCACAGTCTCATTTCTCCTTCCCACATATCAGCAGCTTCCCCAGAGCAAAGCTACCTCCTCCAGAGGGGCTGCAGGGCCCCCAAACAGATCCTAGGATGGAGACAGCAGCAGAATGTCCTGCAGCTTCCCATACACTCAAATTCTCAGTTGCTCCTCTGGCCCCAAGAATGGATTGGAGGAGCCTTTTCGCACTCACCTAAATTCAGTCCTCAAAGTCTTTCTTCCTCTCCAGCTCACTCCCAGCTACATTTTTAGCTGGCTCCTGCTGGTTTTTACAGCTCTCCCAGTCCTCTCCTTACTGAGGCAGCCACACCATTACAAGCCACCTATTTATTGCTGCTTCTGCTCTTTACATCTCAATTTAACTATGTTGGCCTCAGATGAGCACTAAAAGATAGCAGATTTCAGATGACGTCTCTCTGCCCACTGCTGAATTATGGAGAAGCTCTGATTACCTCAAAAGCAGAGAGAAACCGCCAGGGATCTCCCATCTGCTCCCTGCCCCTCTCACCCACTGCTGCTCCACCTCTTCGAAGGATGGGATGCAATGGGGCAACAGGGACCTTCAAGTCCCTACTCCTCAGACTGCACACCTACAGTGGTATTCCCACACATTTACTGAGTTTAACTGGAGAGAAAACAGGCTTGGCAGAATTATGAGGCACTCTACTCAAACTACCACCTCTCCCTTGGGCTCCCTAATACTCTTCTCAGCTCACACACAGGTTAGAAACATGTTTTCATTCTATTTTGTTATGCTGATGAAAATAGCCCACTGAGAAAAAGCAGTAAAAGGCAACTAAAGGCTCATTTAAGCCTGCAGTAATGGGAGAACAGGATCATTACCTATGCTGCCATTAGCCCAACACCTTAATTACTTCGTATTTCACTCTTTCTTCAAACTTCTTACAAATACCCGTTACCCTAATGATGGCTGGAACACAAACCCAGCCATAAGTCACTCACCTCACAACTGGAGTTACCTTCCACACTCTGCAGCAAAGCTATGCAATAGGTTGGATTTTTAGGGCCACTTATCCTTAATTTTCTTCCAGGTTTGCTGCTGCTTTACTGCTGGATGTTTATGTTAGAGCCTTCTGCACACCATGTGGGAAAGGGTGCCCAAGCTTGGTGCTGTCTTGAAATGAACCCCAGGTCAGGAAAGGTCCAGGTGCCTGTGTTCCACATTCTGAACTCAAAACAGACACACATGGCCCATGGAAAAGGCGGTGTGTAATGGCTGAGTGGACACTGACAGAACCACAGGCTGCTGAACTCCACTAGATATCGACCTGCTCACTCCCCAGCCACCCTGGGGCTTCAAACACACCCCATTTGAAAGCACAAATTCCTTTAGGTAATAAATAATCAGGGCTAATAAGGACAGATTCTTATTTCATGTGGTGAGCCAACTAGTCCCCGGGAAGTACCAACACTCACTGGTCTCTTTTCAATGCAAAGCACAGGATGAGAGAGCATGGCCAGTGCCACAGAATCCACACAGTCCCACCCCATCTCCTGAGCCTGCAAAAGCTGGTACAATACAGCTCCTGAACTGCAGGGCTGCAGCAAGAACTGATCCACTGATGGAATCACAAAAAGCTCTCTCCCTCTCCTGTTCCTCTCAGAGCCATCACTATTCTCAATACATTGAAATTGGATCCTGTGTGGATCAATCACACATCTCAAGTGGTGCATGTTTTTAAATTTCTGGTGGGCTCACATGGACCGAAAGACTCACTCTGTTAGCCCTAGAGGTGGCCTTAAAAAAAATACCACACAATAATTAACTGAAACCCTGAACTTCCACCTTTTGGTGCAATTTACCCTATAATTTCCATTCCAGACTAGACAAAAAGAGTGTTTGCTGAGCTAATAAAACCAAGCAGGCCCCTTGCTTAGGGTTCAGACCAATCTCTGGTTCCATCAGAGGTGTCTGAGTCAACCTGTTATCTGAGTGAGCTATCTCTGGGTCTGCCAGACACACCCACTGCACCACGGCAGCTGGTTCCTCTTACCTTGGTGCTCAGCAGTCTAGTCCTGGGCCTGGAGACACGCCAGTGATCAGCAGACTTGTTGCACAACTCCCATCTGCCCTTCAGAGTCTTCACCCCTCTGCAAGCTGTCAGAATTCCCGTCATCTTGAGAGGTACTGGTGGGAAACTAAAGTTTAGAGAAAAACAGACAAGACAGAAACCTACTCCTACGTGTTATCTGCAAGACCTGGTGCAGAGGATGTTCTTCTGCGATTGCAGGGGAGACAAGTGAGAGGCAGTGGGGTCTCAGTCCTGTCCCTACAGCACTCCCCCGCACAATCCCATCTCCTCCATCATTAAAAGGCTGAGGTGCAGCCCCACCTCTTCCCGCCCCCCTCGGGTGCTCCTGAGACACCCTTTACAGCTCCTCAGTCCCCATCACCATCAGAGGGTTTTTTTCTGGTTTGGCCCAGGGAAAAGAATATTTTAGATTTTACTGGGTTAGGTCCTAGCACAGCTTTCAGACACGAGGGTGTGTTGTGACTCACCCCCACCATCTCAGGTGATTGCAGATCCTGATACCTTTCAAACTCCAGCCACACAGCAGCAGCTCTTAACTGAGAACCTCAGCCTTCCTACATGAAACAAAAAAAAAAGCTTTGTGGCTGTGATTAAAAATTGGAGACCTCAGCACAGAAAATAATTTTTAGAAACTTACATTTCAAATTATACAAACTCTGGTCTTGCCAGACAGAGCTCTCCAGACAGAGAGCATGCATTAGCAGAAACTGACAGTCTCATCCCTTCAGTCAGGATTCCTGGACAGTGAAACCATAAACCCATAGTCCATGAAGCCTGGCAGAAGGACACACACCAGTTAGATGAAGCATGACCTGGGGGAAAATGGTTAATCCATTGGGAGACCTTTTTATTAGAGGAATATATTTTTCTTCTTTTCGTTTTTGCTTGTTTTCAAAACAGAAGCCAAAAAAGCAAATTTCAGCTAAAATAAAAAGAGATTACTTTCATTTTGATATTTTAATTGAAATGTCAAAAAGGATCAGAATCAAAGTGAGATGCAGTTTGACTTTTCATTCCAGCTGACAGCCAGCACTAATAGAGTTCTGCTCTGTGAGAAACCCCACACCCCACACAACACCCAGGGCAGGGCCCTATAAATTGCCTCCAAAAAATAATATAGATACCAAAGAGAATGGGGGTACCAAAGCAGTAACAGTCAACAGGTCAGTGACACCACACTGAACATCTTGTATGATGGTTTTAAAATTTTATTTTTCAAAATAAAGAATATTTCAAGATCTTGAAACCAAAGCTTGACAGCTTCTAAAAAAGGCTAATTTCTTGTTAATTCTGAATTACCTTGGCTCCTCCCTTGTGCTCTGAATTTTGTAGCAGCAGAAACCAAGGCATCCTGACCAGGGAAGCTGATACAACACTTGCCAAGGCTGCTGTGTACCTGTGCCCAGGTGAGAGGAAAAGCCATTTCTATGGAGATGACACCTTTCTTTATGGCTGTGGCAGCCCAGGGGACACTCATGGCTTCTGGGACACAGGGCCCATGCTGCACCCAAACTTGACCAAGATAAGACTCTTCAGCAAGAGAAAAAACGGGTCAAATTCCATTGCCAGTGAGATTAGCAGCTTCTCTTGGACCTGCTGACTCAGAAACAGAAAAGCCTCGCAGGACCTGAAAGAGACTGAGGTTACTCCAAAAGGTCAGTCCCACAAAAGCCTCAGTGAGGTAAAAGCGGACTGGCTTTTGGCAGAGCCTGATTTTAACAGCAGGCTGCAGAGCACAGGGACAAGCTGTGCCCCACACAGCCCATGGACATCATCCGCAGCTCAGCCTCTGTGCCCAACACCCAGGCTTTCATCTCTCCATAAAAGCAGCTAAAAGGAAAAGAACCAGCACTGTGCAGTGATGCTTACTGCAAATTGGAGAAAAGAATCCAATAAAATGAGAGGTTTTTCCCCTGTCCTGACTGGTTACCAGCCCAATACCCAGATATAACATCTCCTTTACGTCTCAAATACAAGTCTGCTCAGTGTCAGAAGGGCATTAAGATCTTAAATTTCCTCCTACACATCTGAGCTTCTACTGAGATCAAATGCAGAGTCGTGGCTCCAGCATTAAAGAACAGTAAAGTTCCCAGAATTATCACTTCCAGTGCCTAATGTAACGGATCCTAAACACCACAGGATCCCCCTAAACTCCCACAGGGCAACCAAAAGGGACCCTAAACCCACCAGGGCAGAGCCCCCCAGGGTCAGCTGCCCCAAGACCTCTACCACAATCCCTAAACCCCCTTAAAAAACACAAACAAGCTACACCAGATCCCTAAACCCCATAAGGCTTGAGGCTCCAGCAGGGGGATAGGATTAAATGATCTCTTGAGGTCCCTTCCAATCCCTCACATTCTGTGATATACCCCACGGGGTCAGCACAAAAGGGCCCCTTAAACCCCTCAAGGTCAGCTGCACAGGCTCCTAAATCCCACAGAAGCTGCCTAAACCCCACAGGGCAGAGCTCCACAGGATCAGTCGCCAGGAGACCTGTATCAGGTTCCCTAAAAACCTCTTAAAAAAACCCAAACCAGCTGCACTGAGTCCCATAAGACCCCCTATATCTCACAGGTCCGGCAAAAAAGGATCTTCTACACTCCCTAAGGCCAGCTTGAAGGGAATCTAAAACTCACGGGGGCTCCATAGGGCCACAAGGGACTCAGCCACACAGGGTCAGAAGCCAGAAGACCTGTATGGGGATCCCTAAAATCCCCCAAACAAGTTGCATTTTGAACTTGGGCTCCATCAGGGTCTCTCCACTCCACGTGGGCTCCAAACCCCCCCGCCCCAAGGCCAGCTTTAAGGCAAGCTAAACCCTACAAGAGCTCCCTAAACCCCACAGAAGCCCAACAAGGGGCTGAGCCCCACAGGGTCAGATGCCAAGAGATCTGTATGGGAATCCCTAAAAGCCCCCAAACAAGTTGAATTGGGTCCCTGGACTCCACGTGGTCTCCAAACTCTCCCCTTCCCCCCCCAAGGCCAGCTTTTAAGGGATCCTAAACTCCATAAGAGCTCCCTAAACCTCCCACAGCATACCCCACAAACCCTCCAAACCCTTAGGACCCAGCAACCAGACTTTCTAAGCCCCATAAAGCATCGCTCCGCCCGGTACAAACCCTTCCCGTTCCGGGGCGGAGCGGGATGGGAGGGGGCGGATCGGTAGGCTCGGGATGATGGCGCAGAGGGCTCTTCCCAACCCTTTCGCCGACTATGACAAGTCCTTGGCTACTGGTTACTTCGATGTCGCCGGGAGGGTGAGTTTGGGATCGAGGAGAAGCGGCCGGGGAGGGACCGGGTCCATCCCCGGCCGACCAAGCCCTGCCCTATTTAAGGTCCTCAAACCTTTCCGTCTCTTTTAACCGCAGCTGAGCCCGGAGTTCACGCAGAGGCTGAACAATAAGATCCGGGAGCTTCTGCAGCAGATGGAGAGGGGTCTTAGGGCAGCCGACCCTCAAGACTGCACAACTTATACCGGCTGGACAGGTACAGGGAGAGGTTTTGGGGTTGTCTTGGGGGTAATTTGGTGACACCATATGACATGGTGATGCTTCTGTGTGTCTTAATCCCTTTAAGCAGGGGGTTGTCATTGGAATCATAGAATCACCCAGGCTGGAAGGGAGCTTTCAAGTCTAACCATCAGGCTGATGGTGACAAAAAGCATCACCCATATCAATTACACCCTAAAACACCTTGTCAAACCATCAACTTGACCCTGAGCAATCCCATCACCTCCAAACACCCTGTGGTCCTCTCCTTTGATTTGAGGTGTTAGTGATAGCAGCTCATCCTGCAGCTCAAGGGGAATGATGTGCTGCCAAGGGCTGGCAAGAAGGCTTGAAATTTTGACTTAAGTCCTGCCAAAAGAAGCAGGTGGTGATACAGAGCTTCAGAACAGCAGTTGCATCGTCTAGCTTTGAGGAAGTGGGTGGTCAGGAGCTTTGAGGAAGGGGGTGGTGGAGGATGAAGGAGGTTCCTAGAGGAGATCCATCACCCAGCCCTTTGCTGGACAGCCCCACAGCATGGCAACCTCCAAAGTCCTTCCTCCGTCACCCATCCCTGAGCTCTGCCTGGTCCTGGGTTCAACGAGGACCCCAGGGTCATGAAGATGAGCTGTGGGTGTGTGTCACCCTCTTGTCAGTCTGTGTGGGTGTGCACAGGAACATTTGGTCTAGTGGGAGGTGTCCCTGCCCATGGCAGGGGGGTTGGAACTAGATTATCTTTAAGGTCCCTTCCACCCCAAACCATTCTGTGATTCTACAGATCACCTTGAATTTTTGGACCTAGGCAGTTTGGAATGTGTCTGGGAAGGTGGCCTCCTAAAACTACCAGGGACTGGATGTGTTGGGGATGGGGACAAGTGAGCATGGCAGGGGAGGGTGGAGTTTGGATGGTTAATAGTGACTAATTTACACAACTAAGGAGGCCACCACCATCTTGAGAGCAAACATGGGAACCCTTGAAGGCATTGGCTCCCGTGGCAATGGTGACAAGTGAAGTGGTGGCCCTGAAGTAAGTAGATACATGTGATGGGTCATTTACCTGCAGAGAAGGCCTTGCTTACAGCAGTGGGGAGCTTATGGCCTGAGATCATGTCTCTCTCCTGTCTGAGCTGAATTTTGTTTGATGACATTGTCTGGTGGCCCTGTCCCCACGTCCAGTTGACCAGAGCTGGCTCTGCCCCAATGCCTGCTGGAAAGAACAGGGATCACATGTGAGTATAAGTGAGGATGGGAGCCTTCCTCACACTAGCTCCTGGGCACAAAGCTCTGGGCTCTGGGCTCTTCTGCTCTGTATTTTCTTTCCCTGGGAGTGTGGGAACCTTCCCCTCCCTGTTCCTACACACTGAAGTCAGGGAGGACACACCTTTCCCTGGCTCATCCTCGGTGACCACGTGTGCTGTGTCAGCTCTCCTGTCCTGCCAGCCCCCAGGGAAGCACACTGGGACACTTGCCATTAATCTCATGCTCGCTTCTTTGGTTTTTTTCGCAATACACTACAATCCTGAATGGCTCTCTGCATTACACTCTGGGTGTTGCTGCCTTGTGCTGAGCACTGCGTTGTGTGATGCCAACAGCTCACTTGGAAGAGGGGCCTTCATTGTGTTGGCACTAAACTGAGTCACAGGTTGATGGCAGCAACGGCAGAAATGCCTGCTTAGCGGGTGCAGTGAGGTGGTGGGCACTGGCAGCACTCTAGAGCATACTCTAGAGCAGGTTGTAAGAAATACAGGGGTGTCAGGATTGAATTACAATGTGGGAGAACCTGTGTCCAGTGCTGCCTGTGCTCAGTGCTGCCTGTGTCCACTGCTGCCGGTGTCCAATGCTCTTTCCATTGCTGCCTGTGCTCAGTGCTGCCTGTGTCCACTGCTGTTTATGCTGCTGCCTATGCTCAGTGCTGCCTGTGTCCTCTGCTGTCTGTGTCCACTGCTCTTTCCACTGCTGCTTGTGTCCAGTGCTGGCTGCTTTGACCCTGGGAAACAGGCTCAGTCTGCAGCCTGTGCCACCCTGCTCAGAGAGTTCCTCAGATGAAAACCATTCCATACCTAAAGATGGTCTGGAGTCAAGAGGTTGCTGCTCATCGTGGTGGTAGGGCCTCCCTCTGGCCAGAATAACCCAGGAGATACAGCAAGAAGACAACTAGCTGATGGCAAGAGGACTCTGAGAATCTGCAGGGAGAAAGTAAACACTTTTCACCAGAGACCATGTTCCCTTCCTTAGGGTGGCCTTAAGGAGCTTCATGTTGTAAAGCAGCAGTGAAAGAGTGGTTGAGAGCTCTGCTGAGATTTGTGTTCTCTAGAGGGATTCTTCTCTTGTCTCCCAGTCATCATTCCTCAGTGGGCATTCAGACTTCTCACCCTGGCTGATGGGATTAGAGAATCCCCTGGAGAGATTTGCTGCAGGTCACAGCCAGCAGAGGGAAGGCTTCAGATACTACCCCATAATGCTGTCACCCTCCCTTCCTTTCTAATTCTGGCTGTATTCATTTGTTTAGCCCTGGTTTCTAGAGACAAAATTAATTGGGCCAAGAGCAGCCTTTTCCTGTAATTGCTTATTTAGAGAAGGCCTGTTGAGTATTTTCTCATGTAAATCATTGCCCAGCAGGCTGAGATCAGCCTGCACTGGTGAGGCTGCTAATGAGATATGTGAAATGTGGCTCTGGGAGCACAAGCTGTGTTGTGCCCAGGATGTGCCCGAAGCCTTGTCTGAAAGGCTTTGGGGGCTGAGGGCCATTTTGTGAGGCTTTTGGAAACAGCCAGGGCACACAGAGGGAAGGGTAAACTTGTGCGGTGGGAGGAACCCACCTTCCCTTTCCTCTCCCAGGCATTGCACTGCTGTACTTGCATCTGCACCACGTGTATGGAGACCCAGCCCACCTTCAGGTGGCTCACCAGTATGTGAAGAAGAGCCTGAGCTGCCTGACCAGAAGATCCATCACTTTCCTGTGTGGTGATGCCGGACCCCTGGCGGTGGCTGCTGTTGTGTATCACAGGCTGCAGGACCAGAAACAGGCGGAGGAGTGCATCACACGGTGAGTGAAACACTGGACTACCTCATTGAGCTACTGAGCTACTTCACACCTGGTCCCCTCGCTCACGGAGTCGGGCTTGTTCACTCTCCTCCAAGCCTGAATAGATTTTCTTGCAGACTTAATGAGAGAGAACTTGTCACTGAGGGCAGGGCAGTGCAGGACACACTCTCCCAAGGACACACAGCCTGGCAGCTGCAGGATATGGCTCTGCTGGTATTGAAAATAGTTCCCATATACACAGGAGGGGGGAAAGTGTCAAAATTAATCAGACTAGAACTCGAGGATTGCTATTTTTCAGCACCCTTAAGTTTAGTTTTACAGCCATTTTGATGAGAAGGGAAAATGTGGCGGGTTCCTTTGGTTAATTTTGTCCCTTGCTTCCAGCTGCTGTTACTTGACTTTGACTTATACCCAAAGTTGGCAGTATCCCCTTCAAGTGCTGAGTGCAGCTGGTTGTGATTCATTTATTTCTATTTCCTGCCTTTCCTGATGTATTTGTGTTGGGTAGGAAGGAGAAAAGCACAGAGCAGCAGCCCTACACTGGGGTGAGTGTGGGACAGGAAGGAGGAGTGAAGGAGAGCAGTTGCAGTGTTGCATGCTTAAGGGAGATGAGGTTTGAGGAGGTGAGAAACAGAAGGGTTTCCATTTACGCCTGGTCAGCACAAAGCCAAAGCCAAACTCATGATAACCCTGGCCACGCTGAGTGTCCTCTAACACCCACCAGCAAGTGATGCATGAGATCAATTAAAAACACCATGGGTGGCTGTTGGAGGTGCCTCACAGTGTGGACACCAATTTCCACTCCCTGAACCAAGAGCAGCTTCTGGCTCGTGTCCTGAGGTCAGTCTGAGGACAGAACTCTCCTTTTACTCTTGAAACAGGCTGGGGTTCAGGTTTTCCTCGATAAGGTGTGGGGTGGTAAATCTCACTGTGATTAATAGATATGCTGACAAAAAGGAGCTGATCTATCAGACTGTACTGGCCGGTGCAGCAGCCCCAGGCTGTGAAAATCCCCAGGTCAGATTTTCTTGCTGCAGCTCTGTCTTGGCCCTGTCCTGCCCTACTGTGGCAGGACTGAGAGCCGGGATTGATTTGGCACTGCCATCTAATGGTCTCAAACAGCCAGAGCCAGGGAAATTGCTTTCTTCCTGCATCTGAGAGGAGGAGGAAGAGAAATACATATTTCTCAAAGGAACAGCTACATTGGGTTTGTGCTCTGGCCTTCCTGCGTGGTGGCATGACTTAGGGCGTCTTCTCATCTCCCCTGTGGGGTTTTCTCTGTGTAGTTTGCTCCATCTGCACAAACTGGATCCGCGGGTGCCAGACGAGCTGCTGTACGGACGCATGGGCTACCTCTACGCTCTGCTCTTTGTCAACAAGCACTTTGGGGAAGAGAAGGTCCCTCTGAGTCATATCCAGCAGGTATGGTGGCTTCTGCTCATATGTCAGCTCTGTCCTGCACAGCTCAGCTTTCAGCAGGTAGAAAGGCAGTGCTGAGATTTGAGAACTCTGGCAAGAAGGGAGAAACTACACCATGGCATCCCTCTGCTTCTTCCAAGGGGTCCAAGCACCATGTGTGTGGATCCCCAGGCAGTGCTGAGGCAGCACACACTGCACTTCCTGGGTGTCTGTGCTGTGTCAGAGGCAGCAGGGTTCCCTCACCTCCATCTCTCTCCTGCAGGTCTGTGAGGCTGTGGTGGCCTCTGGAGAGAGCCTGGCCAAGAGGAGGAACGTCACAGGGAAGAGCCCGCTGATGTACGAGTGGTACCAGGAGTACTATGTGGGGGCTGCCCATGGCCTGGCTGGCATTTACTACTACCTGATGCAGGTGAGAGGTCTTTGGCAGCCCTTTCAGCCCTGCTGTGCCCACAGCAGGCAGGATAGAGGAGAGGCTGCAGTGCCCTGTGCTTCAGTGCTGCCTCCTCACACCTCCACAGAACTTACTGCAGCTCTGGGAATGTTCCCTTCCCAGCTCTGAAAGTCAGCTCATAATTCCCCTATGTGGGTCACTTTGTATAAATTTACAGTGCTTAAGCTCTTAGAAAAATAACAGCAATAAATAGCACTGCATTTTTAAAGCATTAAGGGCACACAGTGGGCAGCATGGATTATTTTAGCACAGCAAGGTTCATGGAAAGAGATCATCTCCTCTGTTAGACACAGCTCTCAAGCCAGTCACAAAACAAGCCACCAGGTTCAAAGTACTTCAGTTTTCCTTTGGGACCATCACAGGTCAAGCCCCTGTGCAGGATAAGCTGCTCAGGAGATCCAGAGGAGGGGATGGAGGGTGGATTTTTAAGTAGGAGATTTGGGGAGAGGAGGATGGGAAGTGATGATTGTCCACAAAGCTACTGGTCGGGAGCATGGAGATAATGTGCTGTGCATCCAAATTGGCACGAAGTCCCTGAGCTTGTTCCCAGGCTGATGTTCTAAATAATTGTAAATATCTTATAAAACACAACCTGGGCTTCCTGCTCTGGGAGGTAGAGGGAGCCTGGCTTTGCCAAGAGGGATGCACAGAGGGCTGAGGGAAAGCAAACGAGGAATTTGGAGAGCAGAACATTTGGCTTCTGTCTCTAATGGTTCTACAGCACAAGTGGTGATGTGAGAAGTAGGAACAGAGATTTTCCCTGGTTTAACACTTTCTCTTCCTCAGCCTGGCCTGGGTGTGAGCCAGGTGAAGCTGCAGGATGTGGTCAGACCCAGCGTGGACTATGTCTGCCAGCTCAAGTTCCCCTCTGGCAACTACCCGCCCTGCCTTGGTGACACCAGGGACCTGCTCGTACACTGGTGCCATGGGGCACCGGGGGTTATCTACATGCTTATCCAGGCCTACAAGGTACCACATCTTGCACAGACCCTCTGGGGACCCCTAAATGTGGAGTTTCATCGCGGAGAGGACTCTGTGGAGCCTTTCCCCTGCCTGAGAGCAGGCTGGCTGTTACATCACCCCACAGGGATCCCAGAAATCAGTCTTTTACAAAGTCATTACTGCAAGTACCCATCAGCTGGGGGGGGTCCCTCTGCAGGTGACTAATGGTGTCAACCAGTATGTGTGTCAAGGCATGGTCACACAGCCCCCATTCATCATGTCACAGACATTCTCCTCTAAAGCCAAGGCAAAGTCACAGCCTTGAGCCTTTAGGAGGGAGCTTATTAATATGTGGGGCTCCCTACACACGTGGAGGGAGTTGCCTGCACAGGAGGAAGCATTTTCTGTGTCTGCAGGTGTTTGGGGAGCAGCAGTACCTGAGTGATGCACTGCAGTGTGCTGAGGTCATATGGCAGCACGGGCTGCTGAAGAAGGGCTATGGGCTGTGCCATGGCACAGCTGGCAACGCCTACAGCTTCCTGGCACTCTACAACCTCACTCAGGACATGAAATACCTGTACAGGGCTTGCAAGGTGAGAGGGGTGAGGATTGGGCACTTCTGTCTCTTGGTTGCCACCTTGAAACCCAACTCCTGGTGTGTCAGAGACACCCTGGGTATGAGCGGGACAGTCCTGCAATGGAGTCAATGCTCTCAAACACAAAGGATAGAATCATAGAATAGTTTGGGTTGGAAGGGACCTTAAAGATCATCAAGTTCCAACCCCCCTGCCATAGGTAGGGACACCTCCCACTAGACCAGGCTGCTCAGTGCCTTATCCAGCCTGGCCTTAAACACCTCCAGAGAGGGGGCATCTACAGCCTCTCTGGGCAACCTGTTCCAGTGTTTCACTATCCTCACCATAAAGAATTTCTTTCTTATATCTATCTGAATCTGCCCTCTTCCAATTTACATCCATTATTTCTAGTCCTTCTATCACATATCCTATTAAAAAGTTCTACCTGTAGGCCCCCTTCAGGTATTGATAAGCTACTGTGAGGTCCCCCTGAGCCTTCTCTTCACCAAGCTGAACAACCCCAACTCCTGCAGCCTGTCTTCATATTGCAGTTGCTCCAGCCCTTTGATCATCTTCGTGGCCCTCTGGACCTGCTCCAACAGGTCAATGCCCTTCTTATGTTGAGGGCTCAAGCACTGGACACAGTAACTCCAGCTGGGGTCTCACCAGAGCCCAGTAAAGGGGCAAAATCACCTCTCCTGACCTGCTGGTCACACTTCTCTTGATGCAACACAGGATTTGGTTGGCCACATTTGTGGATGTCCCACACGAGCCTTGTTGTTAGGGAAAAGCATGAGAAGGTGGGTGGTATTGTTTTGAAGATCTGTCTTTTAACAAAACTTAAATGTCTTTGATCCCTCTTTTCTCAGTTTGCAGAGTGGTGTTTGAGCTATGGCCAGCACGGCTGCCGGACCCCAGACACACCCTTCTCTCTCTTTGAAGGTAGCTCCATCACTGGTCTTTGTTTTGATCCTCCACCTGGGAAAATACAGCACAAGCTGTGCTGGAGTCTTTGCAAAACTCAGGGGGAGGAGGGTGGGAAAGAAACTGAATTCACTGTTTCACCCTTACCCTGAAGCTGTCTTCTGGGCTCAGGCTTCCTCCTTGTCCTCAGTGCTGCAGCAATAGGGGAGTTACAGCAGTGGGGACCTGTGGCTGCAGTGGCAGAGGGTCCAGGGCTTTGCAGAAGATACTCAGTTTGTTAAGCTGTGGGCAGGCACAGAGGGGACCCATTGTGTTTTCCCAGGTGCTTTCCAACATTTGAGTAACTTCAGAATGCCTTCCCCATCAAAGCACCTGAGCCATGTGGGGAACCTGGGTTTGGACCTTGGAACTTATTTAGGAAAATGCTGTGTTTCCTTCTACCCAGGAATGGCTGGGACAATTTACTTCCTGGCAGACCTGCTGGTGCCAACCAAGGCCAAGTTCCCTGCATTTGAACTCTGAGCTCTGGCATCTCCTGAGAGGGGTACTTCTGCACTTCGGCAGCTCCAGGCTGCTCTCTCCTCCCAAACTCATCACCTAACCAAGTATAATCTGTCCTCCTCGGGGCATGCTGAGCCCTGAATTTCATCTCATTGTATTGTTTCAGTTTCAAAGGTGGGGTTTGCTGATGCCTCCTGAAGACAGTGGGTGGCAGATAGGAGCAGGGAGAGATGGCCAGTACTTTGTTGGCTGCAGGTGGGAGCAGGGAGAAATAGATGTACAATATTTTGTTGCTATTTGCTGTATCCTGTTTCCTGGGAGTAAGTTTTATATTCAATGTATCTTTGGCCATTTAATTACTCTTTTATTTGTACTGACAAACAGCTGCAGGGATTTGGTTGCCTTTGGAAAGCAGAAGGTGAAAGGCTGAGCCTGCTGCCCTCCAGCTGCTGTTAGGGCTTTGCTTTGTGGGCTGCTCCGCTGAGGCAGAGGTGATGGGCTGAGGAACCTTTCTGTGTGCATGAGTGGCACAGTCAGGGCCTTCTCCTCAACTCCCACTTGAAGCATAGAGGCTGTGTAGAGCTCTGCTGGGTGACAAATAACTCTGGTGTTGGTGTTTATTTGCCACCTGATGCTAAATCTTGCGGAGGTCCATTGCTCACTCCTGGAGAAGTGCAATGCACAGTGGGCTGAGTGTGCTTACTGCTCTGGGCTGCTCTCTTCAGCTTCCAAAGCTTATCTTCCACTCCTTATTTAACATGAGGTATAAGTATTACAGGTGTGGGGTGGTGCTGGGCCCACCATCAGCAGCAGAGAAGTGTGTACCACTGAGTAGTGTCACTGCTTTCTTTATGAGCTTTCCTCATCCCAGGTAATGATGTCACTTGTTTGTTGTGTCCCCTGCTTATGGGGCGATGTGAAACAGGCACCCATCCAACTGGAAACTGCCCCAGTAGCAGCTTTGTCCTGTTGGCAGACAGATACTGACAGGGGTAAATGCTTTTCTGTTCTTCACTGCTGCTGCCACAACCTGCAGCTCTTGGGGCACTGAGCCTGTCCCCACATCTCAGCACTGAGCAGGAGCTCCACCCACTGCACCCCTCAGCCCTGCCTTGGCCACACAGGAGGGGATGGGGATTTTCATCTTCTAAGGACCCAGCTGCTGAGTGCCTGGGCCTGAGAGCAGGTGAGAGAGTGCAGGGCAGTCTGGGCAACCTCTGAGCTCCTGCACCAGCCACAGGAGAACCAGCCCTGGCAGTGACAGTGAGCTCTGGTGTGCAGCCTCACCATGGCAGCACAGGCAGAGCAACAGCCTCCTAGAGGAACACATTCCTGGAGGGCTGCTGTCCCCTCATAGCCCTCCCCTGCTAACTGGTGGCTGTGGTGGCACTGGGGGCACTGCCTTGAGCCCCCTTTCTCCTGGGCACTGCTGCTGTAAAGGTGGTGGTTTGTGTGGCTGGTGTCATGGCATTTTCACATCCCCAGGCTTGTGCACTGCTTGGGGGACCATCAGGCTGGGACACAACATTGTTTAATAAAAATAATAAAGTGAAGAAGCTTTGAGTGATTGTTACCTTTCATGTCTAGTTCTGGGCAGCCCTGGAAAAGGCTCAGACCAGCCCAGACATCCAGGAGCTGTGGCTATTTATGCTTTGTGTGGTGGCAGAGGTGTGAGAGGTGGAAGTCCTTAGGGAGTGCATGGCCACTTAGTGGGTCACACTCATCCTGGGCACTGGCAGCCGTGGAGGGGGCATTGAGATGGGACTAAAAGTGACCTGAGAGCCCTGACAAGGGGAAAATGGGGTGGCTGTTGGGGAGCCATTTAATTCCATCTCCTCATAGCTGGGGAATGCCCCACTCAGAGCACCCTGTCAGCCGTTGCAAAGGCTGGTTTTGCAGCCATTGCAGTTTGCTGTAGCATTTTCAGTGACCTCAGGCAGTACCTGATCTGCTGCCAGCCCTCAGCCACCCCTAAATCCTACTGGAGCTGGGCCCATAAATAGGGATAGTGTGGGATGCAGCTGCAGGGGCAGGAGCAAGTGTCCACGAAGTGGCTGTCAGCACTGCTCAGATTAACTCAGGAGCTGATCCTGTTTCCACCATTTGGCCACATTTTATTACAACTGCCCCTGTCTCAGGGATCCCCCTCACTGGTGAGAGGAGACCACAGTGCTGCCAAACAGCTGCCACACCAGGGAGAAGTGTGTGCCACTGAGTAGTGTCACTGCTTTCTTTATGAGCTTTCCTCATCCCAGGTAATTATGCCAGGGAGACCCAAAGTGCCCCATTATCACAAGGGCTTGTCCTATTTGTTACCTTCACACTACCAGTGACTGCAGCTCCCTGGTTTCCAGCAGCACTAAGAGATCCCCTCACTCCAGTAACCACTCAGTACCCACTGTACCCCATTCTCTGCCTTCAGCTGGGGAATCTCCACTTCGTGGAGCCAAGAAGCAGTGACAGGAGCACTGACTCCCTGGGGCCCTGCTGTCTGACAGCCCCTCATTTGGGAAATCAGCACCTAAAAACTGCACAAATGCAGGAGCTTTACTGACCACTGCAAAGGTCACTTGCCGTGGAAGCAGAGTTAGAGCTGCCAACACCGCAGGGATCTCCTGGCCAGCTCCAGAGCAGGTCAGGAAGCCACAGGCCCTTGCCTGGCTGGGCACATCTTCCTCAGCTCCAACTACATCATAACCTTTAGAGATGACACAGGGCTGGGAGCCTTGTGTGGACATGGATTTAGGGCAGGGAGGAAAGACAAAAGAGAGACAAATTCATCTGGCAGTTTGGGATGGCTCTGGGTAGGTGAAAGGCTCCATCCCTCAGGAACACACAAACATAGAAAAAGAGATAAAAGGCGTCTTTTTAGTCTCTTCTGACCCTATGACAGGAAACCACTGAAGTGGTCTAAAGTGAATTGGAAGTACTAAAATGCCCATTTCTTTGCTTTCCAGCCTCATGTTCCATAAGGGTTGAAGGTCCCCCCACAGGTCTAGCCCCAGCCCCAGTTCCAGCCAATGCTGCCAGGGAGAGAGGGCTTTGGGATACAAGTACTTCATAAAAATAACAGACATTTCTGAGCTACCTGAGGGGGTAACAGTCCTCATCAAGTATGTCATGGGCCTCCACAGCAGCTCAGATTGCAGAGCAGCTGCCTGGGACAGAGGCTGGAGAGGTTGGAGAGGTTGGAGGGGAGCCCTTGGAGCTGGGACTGAGGCCCTCTCACACTACTCCAGCATCCCCAGCACGCACGTCTCACACCAGAGAGAGACTTTAAAGGGAAGAGTTGGCAGAGTTTCCCCAAGACTCCTTCAGCCTCTGCTCTGCAGGGTCCTGCTCCCTGCGGGGTCTCCAACAGCACCCTCTGTGAGTGGCCCTGCCACCTCCTGCTGACAGCCTCTAATCTCACTGGTTACACAGCAGCAAAAGGACATTCTTGGGTGTTACTCTGTCCCCTGTCTCCCTACAGCCAAATAGAGGGCACAGCAGCAGCTACCTAATGGAGCCAGCGTGGGTAACCACAGAACCTGGAGGAGAGATTCAGCACTGCTCCCCAAAATCCAGCCCTAGCCCACAAGGAGGACCTAGCAGGGCTTCGCCAAGGTTTCTCATCACAGGCAGAGGGAACATGAGTGCTACCAGCCCAGCCCAGCAGGTCCAGCTCCACAATATGAACATTTAACCAGCTCATCTGAAGGAGTTCCTGCAGCGTTGGGAGGCTGCTTGTCCCCTTGCTGTCCCCCCTGGAGCCAGGCTCCCCAGGAATGCCTTCTATGTCCCACTGCCAGTTGCTGGGGGCAGCTGACATCATCTGGGCCAGAATTAGAAAACCTTGAGTAGGAGGGACACGGGGCACAAGTGCTAAGTCAGCCCAGGCTATATGTGGCACACCAGTTGGTGCCACCTTTCCCCTTCTTCAGCCCATCATTCCTCCTCCTGCTCCTCAGCTCTATGTGCCCATGCTCCCCAAGGCTACTGAGTGCTGCTGCCCAGACTTGGGCCACAGATTCACAGTGTGGAGGAGTCCTCCCTCCCTTCAAAATACACCCATCCCTTCCCTGGAGCCAAAGGAACTGATCCATCCCCTGTGCCAGTCCATAAAGCTGTCTCCAGCACTCAGCCACCCCTGCCTTGTTCCCTGTGGTGTCAGCCCTGTCTGTACTCAGAGTTCTGCTGCTGGGCTGTGTCCTGTTCCCACACCACCTTCCCACTACCCTCACTGAACCAGGACTTGGACATCCTGACTCGGCCATTTATTTGGTTCAATCTCTCCTTCACAAGCTTCCACAGTTTATCGGGATGTCTGGCCACTGAGAGAATCTTGGATAGAAAATAGCTTGGCTTTGCTGTGTTAAGTGTCCTGTACATTGTGACCACTGACAAAGCCAACTCATTAGCAGATTAATTAGTTACCCTGTTGCCCTGAGCCAGCACTACAGCCTGAAGCTGAGATCCTGAAAGAATTTGGTGGCAGCAGAGCCCTGGTGTCACAGTGAGTGTGGGAGAGCCTGTGGCCGGGCAGGGATCTCCTGCTCCTACACCTTCAGCTCCTTCTTACATGTAAGAATCACAGAACTGGAAGGGACCCCTCACATTCTAGTTCCTCAACCAGTCCCTCAGCAATACCCATCTAACCAGTGTTGGAAAACATGTCATTCCCACCTACTCCTTTTGGATTCCACTGACACTCGTCTGCACTAGAAGAGTTCTCCATGAACTTCCCCACACTCCTTGTGATTTGGACAAGAGGATGACACCCCTCGTAGGGAATGAATGAAGGGGGTTGTTTCCAGGCACAGCTCCAATTCACTGCATTCTCCCTCAGACCTTGCTGCCAATGCTTCTCAAACACTCCGAAGTTTTCCTGCTGACATTGCAGCTGCCCAGCCTTCAGAAAAAGCAAGTATTTCTTAGCAACAGGTGCCCTATCTCTGACATGTGGGACAACTGAACAGAGGAGATAAGTGTGCACAGGACAGGAGAAACACTCCCAGAAGAGCCTGGCAGAGGCTCACTGTCCTCAAGTATCTGTAAGCACTGTCAGTATTCCCAGTGCTGCCCATGTTGACTAGGATTCCCAACAGGACCTTCTGAGTGACACACTCCACCCCACCTTCCCTCCCTATGGGTCTGGTTCCTGACATGGATTCACTCACCAGCAGCTTCCAGGACAGTGCAAGGGAACCGCACTGGAAGCAACACCCACAGACACACTCAACTCCCTATGACCCAGGGACACATCCAGGCCAGCCAAGCCCAGAGAACTGCCTGGATCCATTACCATCATGGCAGGAGGTACCCTCCTGAGGCCCCAGGGCTCCTGCTGACCCACACCATGCCATTGCCTCAACAGGGACCCCTCCACCCAGCAGCCAGGAGGCAGCCAGCAGAGCTCAGCAATACAGCTTCCCTGACAAAACATCCACAAAATGAAAGGTAAAAAATGAAGGGAATAAAACCTCTCCTGGACTACCCCCTGGATTAGAGACTGAGCCAAAGCTTCAGCCTTACCCATTGACTCAAGAGAGAGCCTCAGAAAATTCTCTTACTCAAGGTCAGGGGCTGCAGGAGAAAAGAGCTCAGAGCTTGGGTTTCTTCTATGAAAAATACACCTCTGGCAACTCTCCATCCATTTTTGGGGTGTGCATTTTCATACGGTCACTTTCTTTATAACACATCAATGTGAAATGCAAGCTGTGGCTGTGGAGCAGCAGGTCCATGGGGAGAGAGAGGGGCGGGAGGCAGAAGAAGAACCAGAGGAAGGGCAGGCAAACAAGGTGAGGACAGAAAGGCTCTGCAGCCCCATGGCTGGGCTCCAACACAAACACACCGCAAAGGCAAACCTTTCGTGGGAGAACACAAATGTGCAGCTCATCTCTGTTCGACCAGGGCACCCCTCTCCCAGGAGAGGGAAGAGCAAAGGAAAAGAGTAAAGGAAGTTATTTTTAATATTAAATACAATCTTAGTGTGATAGAAAGGAATAGCAAGAACAGCTGAAAGGCACTTGGGGCCTGGCAGAGACATCTTGTCTGAAGGTATGGCAGTGTTTGCCATATTTGTCTGCTTTATTTTTAAACACTCAGAGCCTTTGCTTGATCAACACTTCCCTGAAAACGAAGGAGCAGAGGAGGAATGAGGGGCTGTGGGAAGAGAAGCAAATAAGGCAGGAAAGTGACCATCTTCCCAGCCTTGAAAGTCTAAATTCCTACCTGAAACCAAATCCTCCTGGAACGCCAGGCAGGCACTGGGAGCAAGGCAGGGAAGGAGGGAAAGAAGATTTATTACTTCAGCAGAACCGAAATTCTGATGAGAAAAAGGACTGTTCAATCTCTGAGCAAATACCATGGCCAGATCTGACACTGGGTTTGTCACATTTCTCTCTCCTTTGCATGCATTAAAAATGAAATAAAATGCGGTGGTTGGGGTGGTCTACAGACAGAGGGAAAAGCCACCGAAGTCCCTTTCTCTTCTGAAGCCCTGGATTCTTATATTCCATTTATAGCTCAAGCAGGAGTGACATCCTCCTTGATTAGCAAGCTGTCCAATCCAGCTGCCTGTGGCAGGGCCCTACGAGGCACTAAGTGAAATATATATATGCCCTTATAGAGCCCCACACACTGGGTCCACCTCCGGGGCACAGGCTGCAGCTCATTCTCACACTGCTCCTCGCTCAGGAATCCCCGTCCACATTTGTTCTCAAGGGGCTTTTGGCGTTTTTGGGGGGCTTACCTTTACTTTTGAGTTTAAACAAGAGAAAATGGCACCAAAGAAGGATGTAAAGAAGCCAGCAGCAGCACCAGCTCCCGCACCGGCGCCAGCACCCGCTGCTGCGCCCGCCAAGCCCAAAGAACCTGGCATCGATCTCAAGAGCATCAAGGTAAAGGCTGAGCATGTGCTCATCATGGGGACAAAGTGCTCCCCAGGGAGAAACACAACAGGGTCCCAGCTGGGACCCCTGGGAAATGCTGCATGTGGCTGGTTCTGGTGTGGGAACTGCAGGGAAATGAATGAGGAGCCACAGTCCATGTGTGTCCTCACCTGCCTGAGTTTTGGGTTGCTTTAGGGGCTGGAGGGGTGTGTGGCATGGTGCATGACTAACAAGGGGTGAAGCTGGTGATTTTAAAAGCATTTTGGACATGGCCTTTTAACCAAATCAGTATCAGCCTGGCTTGGTTGGTAAAGCTAAATTTTAAAAGAAAAAAAACCAGCTACCCCGTTCCCTAACAGAAACCCAAAACCTACCCTCAAGTAGGTGCCTGAGGATAGGGAAGAGTTGCTGAAGCCTGAAATGCAATGTTTTCCCGTAGTGCTGTATGAAATCAAACCTTATTTTGCAGTTTCCCCTCAAATTCCTTTCCAAATTTTTGCCACCAGCTGCTGACCCTCATGTGCTCTGAGACCAGCAGGGCTTATCTTCAACAGCAGGGACAAAACAATTGGAAAAGAGGGATTTGGCAGTTCCACCTATTTCCTTTTCATCTGTACCACAAACACTGATAGGGATCACCAGCTCCAGAGCCATGGATGGAAGCACTTTGAGTGATTTCCTCTCACCTTTACAGATTTGCACCGATTTAGCAATTTGGTGCAGAAGGAGAAGCCTTTGGGAGATTTCCCTGTGCCTGCTCTGTTGAGGGGCTGCGTGTATCCTAGCTGCTGCCCTCCCCTTCAAAGAAAACTCCCTCCTGTGCGGAATTTCCTTACTCAGGGAAGAGGAGAGGGAAGGTATCGGTTAAAGAGATGGAGAGGCAGACTGGTCACTGTGGGCAGGACTATAAATAGTTATTCTCCTCCTCCCTGGCCAGCCCATTGGTCCCAGAGCTGATTTGCTAAATTCCACATAAGGAATCATGCCTGTTATGGAGAAAAGAAGGAGTAAAAAACCTCAATACCAGGGCCTGCTCGTACCCGTCTCGTGATGAATTCTGTTTCAGGTGTCTTAATGTGGACATGTATGTAGACGAGGGAGGCTGCAGGAAAAGCCCACTGGTTTGAGAGTTCTTCCATGAAAATTGAGACCTCACATTTCACTCATGCCCAGAGATGAAGGGGAACACAAGCCAGATTTCCTAGTCAATAATCTGATTCCGTAGGTCCCTATGTCCACTTCATTAGAAGAAAATAGAATTTTCAACTCCAGTGATCCAGGGTGATCTGTCTTTCCACAGACAGGAAGCTACAGCCCCAGAGAACAGGGAGATCACATTTGGCACGGCCACTCCTTGTACCTTGGCATCAGAGACCCCACTATTCTCCAAAACACAAGGGGATTTACAAAGATGAGCAGTGAGTCTTTCAGTGGAACCCCTCAGCCCACCTGCAGGGAACATGGTTTTCTGAGTAAACTTTGACTAAGGTGCTTTTTTCCTTTCTCCCCTTAAGAGGTCGAGGGTTGAGTTCTGCAGGGACCCTAAAATCACCTCTCACCCTCTTCTTTATTCCTACTGCAAATGAACCAAATTAAGGCAAATATCAGTGATTTGTGAGTACTAATAGCAGCTGGTTTGGCATTTTCAATTTTTGAGCACCATCTACTGACTATAAAACTGAGTAACAGAAACACCTAACTGCTAAAGACTCAAACCTCTGAAGTCAGCCCTTTCCCAGCTCGCCTTGGTCTTTCTTTTTCCCTAGGAGAAATTTTATTTCAATGACAATGTAAAGATCCTTTTTCCCCGACTCAGAAAACAACATAAACCTCAATCTGCCTCACATAAGCCTTTCTATATATTCTCCTTAATACCATCATGGCCTGGATTAGAAGAACAGGTAGAAAAGTGAAAGCTGAAATGATAAGTGAGAAGAGAAGGAGAGGGTGGTGGCTGCAGCCCAGACTGACTGCTAGGACCAGTCACTGTTACAAGCATGATGTCCAGAAGGGCCTTTTTTTTTTGAGACCCCCAAGAACTCTGTTGCTAAAACTGTTCCAGGACACTCCCAGAATGACAGATTGTTCTGTCACCTTCCTTCTCCCACACAAGCCTCAAGTGAGAAGAAACACTGGGGTGCACAGAACTCCCCTGGGTCTGTGTTGGCACTACCAGGGATGGGAATGGCTCCTTCTTGGTCTGCAGCTGAGGCTGGGAAATGGAGAAGTCTCATGTTGCTCAAACTAGATGAAGTCTGTCCCTATCACCACAGTGCGGGCTTTTTTTCACTGGAAATCTAAAAGTCCTTCTCAGCAGACACAACCAGCCCCTGATCAAAGCACTAGCTGTGATCCTCTGGGATCTGGGTGCTGGAGCTCCAGATGCAGGACTCCTGCTCTGCAGAGGGGGATCTGGAGGTGCAACACCCTGAACTGGTGTCACACCAGACCCTTTGCTTCGTGGATACACCCAAGTCACCTCTCTAGAACAGAGACAGAGCCAGTGTTGCAGCAAGTGCCCACAGTCTGAGGGGTGTCCTTTGCCGTACAAGCCTTCTCAGACTGGTGTTTTCAAGACAGAAATCCTAGGACACCAATTAGGCCATGCCCAACAACAGACAGGCCACCTGCATCTGCAGAGGAAAAATAATTCAAAGCTATGGACTAATGAAGACTTGCTAAGGCCTTGTGTAATGATGTGATGCATGTTGGAGCTTGCTGCATGGAGCAAACCTGTGTGATTGTTCCTAAATACAGAGCTCTTAAGGCAACACTAAGTGTTTCTCCAAGTGTCCTCAATTCTCATTACATGGCCTACTCAAGTAGGTCACCTCTGAACAGAGATAGTGCTGGACCTAATGAGAGAAAAACTCAGTGAAATGCATGGAGAGAAAGCTGCTGGACTGAAGGTGAGCAGGGCTGGAACATCAGCTTAAGTGCTCAGAGGGGTCTCAGGCTCAGTTTACCTGTGAAGCCATTGCAGGAGAACAGGCACGGGAACATCACCTTCTCTCAGGGTGCTGAGGGCTTCATTAGGCATTGGCAGGGTTGCCTGAAATTCTTGTCACAGGCTTTCAGTTGATGCCTGTGCCAGCTCCCATGACAGGCATGGCATCAAGGAATCCCAGGAGATGTAACAAGGACATTCAGACTCAGCTACACCAAGAAGTCCCTTTAAATACTGCTGAAAACCAGAAGAAATAGCCCATAGAGAAGCTACCACTTAATTTTCAGAAGAATTTTGGCTCCTTCTCTGGCAAGCCAGAAGCCCTCCAGAAGAAGGGACTGTTCATACAGATTAGTTGGTGCTTTTTCTTCAAACTGTTAACCCAAAAAACTATTTGGAAAACAATTACTTGGTACAAGATGCTTTCTTCAGATTTGGCAACATTTAAAAAATTGTATCTATATCCTTTGGAGGGTGTGGGCAGTGACCAGCTTTGGTAGAAATAGTGGAATTTACACCAAATTACAGAGAGTAATGTTTCAGGAGCTCCAAGAGTGATTTCAAGTCTTAGCAGCCCTTGTGTGGCAGAGCCTTTCCCCCAAACAGCCAACTAAATGAAATCAAACCCACAATATCTCTAAAAGACTGTTTTAAATCCCCCCAGTGCACAGAGACAAGAGATGGTAACAAGATCCGTGATTCTCTCTTACATGAGGCAAGAAGGTGACTAATTTAGCCAATGACCAGTAGAGAGAGAAGGTGTCTGTAAGGAGATATCAAAGAACCAAGCTGGGAATTTGTTCCCATTTCTCCAAGGCTTTATTCCATCTTATCCCTGCTGCCAAGGAGCCCAGTGAGCAGTGCTTTCTGTCTGCTGTGAGTGTCAGACAGGGTTGGTTTCAGCACAGCTGGTGCTGCTCACCTGCCTTTGGGCAGCCTGATAAACCCACACAGCCCTGTCAGCCCAGGCTCCAGCCTGAAAAACTCACACAGCCCTGTCAGCCCAGGCTCCAGCCCTCATTTCCTCAAATTCACGCACAATTAAATGCCATTATATGAGCACAAAGGAATGCTCTTCCCCCATAAAGCCAATGGGATCTGTTCAGTATGGCACCAGCACCAAGCATTTTAGAGGGGTACAGTCATTATTTGGCAAGGCTCACCCAGAGGTTGCACAACTCACAAGAGGTCCCAGAAGCTGGGAAGTGTCAAGCTTTAAAGCAAACAAACTGTGAAGTTATCCAGAATCTAAGAGAATCTAAGAGATCTTTACCTCCTATTCCAAATCTCATGGTTTCTCACCCACTCCTGTTTCTGTGCCATGTTAATGGTGGTCATTTTTACTCTTTGCTTAATCGCATTTCTAGGCAGCTCTGATCTCAAAACACAGCTCTTCCTCGAGAGCTCATCTACTCCTAATGTCTCTCCGCCTCATAAAAGCCACAAGGCTCGATCCATCAAGCTGTTGATTCTCACTTAAATGAGAAGCAGACTCTGTAAAATCCTTGGCATCCATGGCACAAGTTATGGAGCTGAGGTGAGGAACAAAGGGCAAAAACCTGCTGCTCTGAAGAGCCTGAGCCTGCAATTCCTGCCAGGAAATATGTGCAGCAGCATTATTTGAGGAGCCAGCAGGAATGGTGTGCAGATATCAGATGAACTGCTGTAGGCACAATCCTACCTTATCTTCACCCCAAAATAAAAAAACTTCCACCTAGTTCTGAAGAGAAGGCCAAATATCCAAGGAACATCCTGGGAGGCTGTTGGACTTCCCAAGACATCTGACTCACTTTCAGTTTCTGCTGGTAAGCTTTTACTCAAAAATCAGTAAGAAAAGGAAGGGCTGATGCAGGACAGTAGTATTTCCTCAGCTAACCTGTGAGACAAAGTCTCACATGGTCAAAACATCAAGAAGCTTCTCTGTAGACCCCTCTCCATTCAGACCTCTCTGGTAGACCATTGAGGCTGGATTGTTAAATCCATAGATCTCTGGTAGCCAGGTGTTGGTTTGCTAAAGTCATGTAGGACAAGTTTTGATGTAGCCAACCAGAAAGCTTATCTGGGGGTAAGAAAAAAAGTTCAGAAAATTTAATCTAAGTTTTCCGTTTTTGAAAAAAAAAAAAAAAATTAAATCTTGTTTTTGAGGTGACATTCCCCAGTGATTGGCGCTGGAGAGTGAGAGAAAATCCCACAGAAGGCACATACTGCACTGTGTCTGGCAATATTTCAGCTCTGCCACAGGCTTTGGAAAGCTGAGCTATTAAAGCATTAGGATTAATGATGGCCAAGACCTGTCTTGGTTTCTCCCTGCTCCAGCCCCAGCCAGGGTTACCCAGGATCCCTGCCCTGCACTAAACCTGTGTTGTCCCACTGAGAGCAAACACCAGCCCCTCTCCTCTGCAGCCCCCACTGGTCCCAGCTCCCGTGTCCCAAGGACACCCCAGTGCCACAGGCTGGCAGAGCACAGACAGCAGAGAACCACAAGTGAAGGTCTGGCTATGACCTGCTTTTCATGCTCTGTACATTTGCCACTATTGCTCAGAAAATGCAAATAATCTTTTCGGACAGCATGTTTTCCAGCTAAAATGGCACATTTTGAAAATTCTTTGCAGCGGTATTTTTAGCTTTTAAAATAGAAGATAGGAGGTTGAAGTCCCAAAGCCAACTAAATACACTGACCTGTTTTGATTGCCCAGTTTTTTTAACAAGCAAAACAAAACTAGCTCCCAAACCACACCACTAAAGTCTGCTTGGATTTGATTCTTTCCTTCAGAGCCCACGATGTACTGAACAGAAATGTTCACAAAGGTTATGCTTGTCTGCAGGGGATTCGGTGAGCTGCAGAGAAAATCTCCCTCACTAGTCACATTTGGTCTTTGCAAAACCAGGAGCAGTGAATGTCCAACAAAAGAAATAAACAGAAATCACAGAGGGGGCATGAGTTTGCAACAGGGAGCCCCTTGCTGTCACATAGCCAGTGCCCTGACACTCTTGACTCAATTGAGGTGATGGGGGAAAGAAGTCTGAACAAAGTTTTTTAATCCTTTTACAAAGTCTGACATCATTTTGTCAGTTTGGAGATCTGAGCTTGGCTTGAGGCTTCAACATGGAGGGACTGGAGAAGCTGCAGCTTCTACCTCCTGCAACCTACCCAGAAACTCTACACTTGTAGTTCCACCATGACCTCCGCACTCCATCAGGTACCCCCATGAATCCCCCAACGAATGGTCAAACTTCCAAGTACCCAAAGTCTCTGGGGGTCTTTGCTGTAGGATCCCTACATGAGGCTGGGAAAGCCCAGTGGAAGGACAAAGACCCCCCAGGTGCATGGTACACAGCAGATGTAACAGCAGCCAACTGGGCAAACGTGGGGCACCCTTGCCCTCCGCCTTCCTTTTCGCTGACTTTAGGGCTTATTGGAGAAAGCGAACCCTTCCCTACAAGGAAATCTTGGTCTGGACAAGGAATATCTGCTCTTGATGGAATGGACCCAGAAAGTGCTGACATGAATCAGAGTTACTGCCCGCCACTCCCTGCCCCTCGCCAGCCTCCTAAAAATAGCCATCAGAAGGTGTCCATCAAGACGTGGAGCCTCCTGTCACTTTGCCCTAAGAAAGCTAAAGAACTCGCCAAGGGGAGGGCCCTCTCCTTCTGACACCTAATCCAGGCACTGCCCTCAGCACTGAGGGATAAATAAGGGGAAGGAAGGGGAGGAAGAAAGGACCACTCACTCACTCTCCAGAGCTCGCAGCCAATCCCTCCTGCCTGTCTGCTGCTCCGCTTTGCCATCTCAGCCATGGTGGGTCTGCTGGAAACATAATGGGGAGCAGCGAGTGGGCTTCTTGCTCAGTCAGGTCCAGGGGAGGGAAAGAGAATGAAGAGGACAGTTGAGGTTTGCTTGGCTTTTCTCCTGAAACCTCTGCAGGTGTTAAACCAGCCTGGAACTCTGCAGCAGCTCCTGTGCTCCCACAGAAGGGCTGCCGTTTGTTCCTGCCGAGATTTCTCTTTTTAATTCAGATGGAATCTGCTAAAGTGGCAAATAATGATATTTTTATATGGAAATATGCCATTGTTTAGTACTTGATGAAACAATGTATCCTAAAAAGGTAATATGAAACACAAATTTGAAGGGTTTGGATAAAATTTCTATGCTGCAGTTGTTCCTTCGAATGGTCTTAATAAAACGGGACTGTTATAAAGCAGGAAATTACCTGATTGTACAGAAACAACTAGTTATTTGAGATGCGTTAGATCAACCCTGGCTTTCCCTGGGATAGGGGTTTTAATAGAATATTTAAGAACAGGCCTGGCAAGGGAGGAGCCTGGCTGGGGTTGCCATGGCCTCTTCACCCCAGGCAGGACAGAGGTGAGGGCAATAGCTGCCAGGTGCCTTTTGCTTTCTCTCCGTGCATTTCCAGCAGTACTACTTCTCTTCTCTCTCTCTCTTTTTCTTCCCAACCGCAGTCCTTCACTCCTGACCAAATTAGTGGTAAGTGAAATACAAGTTAAACTTTAAGAGGGGAACAGGAGGGGGAACACAATGGCTGCCGGGTGCTAAATATTCCCAAGTGCTAACAGCTCTCTTGCTCTCTGCACTGCTGCTGCCCATCTGACAGGCCACCCTTTTGCTGTGTTGGAGGATTACTCCAGGATTGAATTGGTTGCTTTAGAAACAAGCAGGTTCTCCCCAGCCCCCACTTCCTAAGCTGTTTTTTATGATTGATTTCCTTCCAACAGATCGAGTTCTCCCAGGAGCAGCAGGATGGTAAGTCCCAAGAGAGCTGATGTGTTCCCTGTGTACCTGGGTTCAGAAAGGGGCTGAGGAGTCTAATCTTGTGGAAAGGATGAGCTCTGATCTCAGCTGGTGTAAACCACCAAGTTATGGGCTTCAGAGGAGCTGACTCACACTGAACCTGACCATGTAATTTGTCCAGGTGCTTGTGTGCTGCCCAAAATGGGAAGTTTATGGCATGGTACACAGAGAAAGGTACTGGTTTGACCAGGTCTACTGAAGGTTTTCCAGTGGTGCTCCTTTACTGGCCATCCACAAGGATGCAAACAGCAGCCCTTTCATTGGAGCATCAGTGAAGGAAGACAGAGGAGGGAGTGGGCTGAGAACTGAACTCAGCTGCAGTGACATTAGATGTCACATGGACGGAAGGTGTAAGAGGCTATGTGTCACATTTGCCTAGAGGTGCTGTGGAAGGGGAGGAATTATTTTACAATGAACACATTCCTGAAGCATAGAAATAGTTAGCAAATAAGCAACTTGTGTAAACCCTGGCTTATAAACACAACAGAGTGGACATGTTGCTACTCTTCAGCCTCTTGCCCCATTCTCTGCTTCACAGGCCACCAGCAGGCTCCAATATTTTTTTCAATCTGCACAAAAGATCCAATTAAAAATTCTGACATAAACAAAAATCCCCACTGAAGTTTTTGAGACCTAAATTGGAATGTTTTAAATATCCCAAGAGATGCACTTGGGATATATTCAATAGCAAAGGTTTAAGAAAATGTGCAAAATTCAATGGGAAATACAGAAACTTCTCACTGTGAAGAACAAATTTTCAGTGGAATATCCAGGAATATACTGGGAGTCAGAAAGAGAGAAACAGCCAGAGGCAGGTCTTGGGAGGCAGCCCTGAACTGTCCCCCAGCTGTCCCAAGTCACAGCAGTGAGACTGGTACTCCCTTCCCTGCTGTCCAAGTGCTCCCAGTCACAAAGAAAACCTTTTGGGTTCTCTCTTGCCTTGTAATTCCAAAACTTCCAGACCAGGGTGGGGAGGATTTATGGAAGAAAGCAAAGCTGCTGGCATGTGGAACAAAGCAAAGCATTTCTCTCAGCGTCCCTACATTGCTAGGATCACCCAGCTGGTGCCACACTGGGCTGACTGGACCAAGATGGAAGCAGTAAAAAGCTGTTGCAGAGAGGGAGGATTTGGCTGGGACAGAGACATCCCATCCACAGTAACTATTTCCACGCATGTGGCCTGAGGGACCAGCAGCCAAACAGTCCCAGAGTGGGACCCTGGATGTGCTTATTCCAGCAGAGGGAGAAATAGGATTAGCTATATATATATGTATATATTTATACATATATTAAAAGAACTACCAAGCACTATAAAGCAAAGCCCCACAGCAAAGCTATAGTGCAGTGAAACACATGCCTGAGAGACAAAACCAAACTGAGCTGGGGAGCAGTGTTCAGAGCCCAGAGGCCATAAAACTTCATGGGATTTACTAAGCAGAGGAACCCTGCTGACGGCTTTGCTAACAGCAAACTGGCTTTAGTTTATACCTCCCTGCCTAAACGCAATGAATGCACCAGGAGCAAGATGGGATCTCAGAGTGTGAATCCCTGTGACCGTATCGACCCCAGAGACTCCAGTCCCAACAGTATCCACTTGGGATAACGGGAGGGGAAGCTCTTTGCAGGTTCTGAAGGGCTCGATTTCATACCCTGCAATAAAAGCTGTAAGGGGAGAGGGTGAGTAGTGAGGGACTGTAAGTTGCTCACGTCAGACAGTGAGAGGATTAGTTTCAGAGAGATTAGGTTACAGCCCTGCCAGCCGACACCCTCTATCAGCAGTTTTAGTGGGTTCTGGTGACTCCTCCACACAGGCAGTGGATGTAGTGGATGGATGGCTACAGCAGGAACCTAAATAACGCTGTGGCACTCGTCCCCAGCACAAGATGAATGAATACATGATTTGAAGTGTGCTTTATTACTCTTAAATGTGCCCCAAGGCACAAAGGACATCCTGCCTACACAAGCTGTGAAACACAAAGCCTGTCTGGCTGCTAGAAGAGTGTTGTGGCCAAGAGAGAAACATTTCAGTTGGAGCTAAAAGCCATCTAAAAGCCTCCCCTCTGTGGGACAGGAACTATCAGCAGCACAGGATGAGATGCTCTTGACATGCAAGATTTGAAGATGGCTTCTTAGCTGGACTCTAGTGATTTTTTTCTCCACCTCCTCTTGTTTTAAAAACCTATTTTTTTATTCATTGCATTGGTGCCTGAAAAATACAGCAAGGTGATTAACACAGAACTTTGCAACAGGAGATGAAGACTGGCAATGCAATGAAGGCAACCATGTATGCTGATTTCTGTAGGAGAAATGTCTGTAGCCCAGCCCTTGGTTAGTGGCAAATTGACATCACCTGGCAGCAGAGAAAGAAGCAAAGCCTCAAGAAGCAAAAGCCAGACACTCTGGCATCTGTGAGAAGCAGGGACAGACCACAAAGTGCAGAGAAAGGAGGGAACAGCATGAGTAGAAATGTTGTTGTGAGGCAACTTTCAGTGCAAACAAAAGTAGAAATATTTGAAATCCACCCTCAGATTGATGCAGTGTAGCTGAATGCTGGGCTGGCAGAAGGGACCCAGCAGCAGATGCCCTCACAGGGCAGGTATTGCCACAGGAAGGTCCCAGTCCTCTGGCAAGATACAGGGAGTGGATGACAACATTTTAACTCCTGATGCTGTGTCACATGAAGAAACCTGTTCTGAGTGTCCATGTTTATAGAAAGGTTACCTTTCCCCATGCTTGAAATAACCGTGGGGTCAATCGCAAAGCTATTGATGGCCCTTAGAGCCAGAGAGGCTATGAAAAATAGATTAAAAGTTTAAAAATAGAGAAAGCAAAATGTCAGAGGGGAGGAGTATTTCTTGGGATGGAGGGCCAAAATTCCCCTTGCTAACTCCCTGGAGGAGGTGGAACGCAGCCAGAAACCAGCAGGCTCACCTCTCTGTCAGTGGGGAGCTGCCCAACCCCATCTAACCCTTCTCTTCCCTTGCAGAGTTCAAGGAGGCCTTCCTCCTCTTTGACAGGACTGGTGATGCCAAGATCACCCTCAGCCAGGTTGGCGACATTGTCCGGGCACTGGGGCAGAACCCTACAAATGCTGAGATCAACAAGATCTTGGGCAACCCCAGCAAAGAGGGTAAGTGAGCCCTTCCTCAGTCTCAAGAGCTGTGATCTGGGAACTTCAGCAGGAGGGAGAGGAGCAAGGGAGATTCTGCAGCAACAGTCCATGGGATTTCTCCAATTCCTTTTGAAGAGACCTATGGTGATGGGGAATACATTGGTCAGACAGAGGCAAATCTTCTCCTTAGGATGAAGAGAATTCTCTGTAGGGATCCTTTTGGTGTCCCCTTGGTGTGGTGCAACGCATGTACCTTGCTGCTCAGCCTCCTTGTGTGCCCCTGTTCTTGTTTGAGGAGCTGCAAGTCCTTTTCTAACAGCTCATGCTCAGCTCTTTGGGTCCCTCCAGTACAGGATCTTCTTTCGCTAATAATCTCTGCTGCCACATCCAAGAGACCCTGAAGGGTCAGTAACATGACAGCAACCCGAGGGGCTTGTCTAAGTTGCCACAGCCCCTCAGTACATTTCTCAAAAGAAGAGAGGCAGAAATGCCCAGCCGGCATGTACCAACTGCTGCTGTCTTTGCAGAGATGAATGCCAAGAAAATAACTTTTGAGGAGTTTCTCCCCATGCTGCAAGCAGCTGCCAACAACAAGGATCAGGGCAGCTATGAGGACTTCGTTGAAGGTCTGCGCGTCTTCGACAAGGAAGGCAATGGCACAGTGATGGGTGCTGAGCTCCGCCACGTGCTGGCCACTCTGGGTAAGGGGCTACACCTCTGGGGGGGACCTCAAAAACTGCTGCTCTCTGAGGGAGGGAGGATATTCTATCTGGTTTCAGATAAGAATCTGGGTTTCATTCTGGGAAACCACAAGGAAAGCAAGAACAAAAGTCAGTAGGAAGCCCAAAAGAGAACGTTTGACTTGTTACTTCTAAATTGGGACTAGTGTCAATTATTTGAAGAACAGAGAGAAAAGGCTGTGCTCAGGGATGTACTGCACATGGACAGAGAGAGGATTTGCTGCAGTTTCTTTACTCTGTAGGAATAACTAGAATCCCTGTGTTTATATGCACCTGAAGAGCCTCCAAAGGAAATTAAAATTAATAAAGCTCAGTTCATCTATAGGTCACATTTTTGTTACTAACTCAGAAAATAAGGAAAGCCTTTGGAAAAGCGGTGGGGTTCAGCCCCAGCTGCATGTCCATGGAAGATTTACCCAACCTCACTTCACTCTCCAGGTGAGAAGATGACAGAAGAGGAAGTAGATGAACTCATGAAAGGTCAGGAAGACTCCAACGGCTGCATCAACTATGAGGGTAGGTTGAACACCACATCTCCTGAATCTCTGACCTTCTGCAGAGCAGTGGCAGTGACTGGAACCCCCCCTACAGCAAAGCTTAGGCAAAGGGCTCTATTTGTCACATCATACTTAAGCAGAATGAGGATTTGACTTGGACAGTATTAAACAGAGAGCTCTCGATCACATTGCTGTGCCAAATCTCATCAGCTAATGAACAGCTGTTATTTTCAAAGGTATTTCTCAGAGTAACATTTACTGCTCCTGCTCACTTGCCTGTCTGTATTTTTCCACAGCGTTTGTAAAGCACATCTTGTCTGTCTAAGTGGACTCCCCCAAACACCCAACGGTAGGTTCTTCTCATTCACACTTGTATCCTTGTCTGTTTGCTGTCCTTAAAGGCTCCACATGCCCATGGCCAGACACAGTTTACAATCTGACCTGACACCATCTCCCCAGTGACACAGACAGAATTAAATAAGATTGTCCAAGAGCAAGGAAAACAGGAGTGCAGGCTCCTGGGGCTTGTTAAAGCTCTATAGCCATGTGGAAGCTTTGGTCAGCAGGGGCACATTGAGATTTTGTTGTTGTCTTTTTTTACCAAAAAAACCTCCAAAACTGAAATTAAAGCAACACCTTCTGCTAACTTGTAGATTTGTGTAAAGACAGAGTAGCCTGAACTCCTATGTGAACTGCTGAAAACAGCTCTTCAAACAAAGCAGTCCTCTGGAACAGAGTATTCTAACAGGCAAAAGGGGAACTTCAAAACTATCCAAGCATTTAGCAGCTCTTCTACAAGAAGGAAAAAAGCAACCAAAAAACCCTCAACCTTGATATGCTGCTGTTCTGTCCAAAACAAAACCCACCAGCTGTCTTTAAAATGCAAACAGAAAATACGGGGGTCTATAGGCTGGTTTGGACTGTCAGTTATTCTGTCTCAACTCCTGGGAGAAACAACCAACACCTCAAAATAGACATCAAGTGCTCAGTCTGTCATTTTGCAAGTGCTTCTTCATTGACTTCACGTCTAACTCTCCTGTTCCTTCCCAGAGCAAGTCACATCCAGAAAGATCAGATGCCACTGGGGATTTGCCTGAGATTCCTCTCTGCCTGTCACCATCAACATGGAAACTGTGTAGAACTGGATGATGTGCCTCCAACCCCACTGCTCTCACCAGTGCCTCCACAGGTAGCACCTCTGGAGCACAACACTTGAACCAAGGCAAGCAGGATGGAACAAATGCTGCCATCCCCAGCCCATCTATCCCAGCCATCTCCTTCCATGTTTTTGCATTGAAACAACGTTATCTCTTGAAAAAATAAATCATCAATAAATCCCTATAGTCATTTTGTGGCTATAAAGTCATCTTTTCTTTGCCTCTAAAGCCGCTCAAACCCACTCAGAGCAACACTTAATTTATCTAGTCCGTACACTGTATTTCAGAAAAAAGAAGTTTTATGAAAAAAGTAATAAAACCAACATCAGCTGTAGGTCACTCTGCTTAAATGGAATGAAAAGTGTTTTCTTTGGAGTGCATGAGGAGTGATCAGGGAACTCCCAGCTACTCATCAGCATTTAAACCTTTCTGGGAGAAGGAGATGTAATGGCTAATGGCAGAGCAGCTCCCAGCCCTGGCACCACCAGCCAGGGGGTCATGCCCAGCCCCATTATCCAGCAGAATCTTCTCCCTAATGCCTCCCCAGAAGCTCCACAGAATGCCTACTGGGAAGGCATTCTAGTGACTGCCTGGATTTACAGCTTTATGGACAACTAGAGAAAACAGTCAGAAATATCCCCTACAAAAAGCTCCATGTCTGGGAACCGGAGCTATCATTCCCAAGGCCATGCAAGAGGACTCCAGTGACCTCCTCTGCAGTGGCAGCAGGAACAGCCATTGCTTGGGGAGCACTGATACCCATAAATCTCTGCCCACAACCACAGCCCCTTCTTTTTCCCTTAAGCGTTCATGAAAAGGCCTTAATCCTCATCTGGGCGCCAGCTTGTTCTATTAAAATCCCACTTTGCTGATTAAGTTACTGCTCACAAAATGGCCATAATTGAAGAGCCAACAGGTGCAGTGGGGGCAGCTGGCACCCAACCAACCACAGCCTTTCCAGCACCAGCTGCCTCCTTACCCAGGCTTCCCAAAAAAAACACCCCATTTAAATCTCCCCAGGCTGGCCAACAGGGCTCAGCCAGTCTCTGAAGGATACTTGCACAATGGAACAAACCCTTGACAGAAAGAAGCAGTTGTTATTTAACCTTGTCCTAAAATGGCATCCAAAAACCTGTGAGATCCATCACAGTATCCAGCTGTTCTGGAAATGTCCAGACAGCTCTGACACCTCATCTCCAATGGGAAAACCTTCCACTTTGCCCCCAAATCACCCAAAGGTTGCACTTGATTCACATTCTTGTCTCCATAAGAGTGACACATAGAGCCCACAGAGCCTTTATCCTCGGGAATACTCCTCACAAAAGGCTGCTTCCTCTAGATTGCTCACCTAAGGAAAGAAACACTGCATGGAGAAGTAACACTGCTCTCTCTACAGCACACATGCCCCATGACTGAGTTCCTCCTTTACCCACAGAGAGCTGCTGGGAAAGCCACCCTGCATCTTCTCTGACTCTGAACAGAAATAGTAATTCTGGGTTTCTGTCACCCAACACCTCCTGCCATCCTCACATTTGCTTTGTATTTTAAATAGAACATTGTTAATGAACATACTTTCCATTACTCAGTGCAATTGAGTGGTTAATTCCACGGGAGCAGGGCTAAATCCCTAGAGAAAGGTCAGGCTCCTCCTTGGTACCTGGCGTTGGAGACAGCAACCTGGAAGGACCCTGCAAACCGCAGTGGAATGGTCAGAAGGATTGAGGAGAGGAACTCACCAAGCCCAAGGATGAGTTCTGCTCCTGACACAGGCTGTACTAGTGGACAGCAAGTGGACACCACACACATGAGCAAAGGCAGCCCTAGACCCGTTTCTGCAGGACTGGGGAAAGCTCAGCAGCACCTGCACAGAGGGGATTTGTAGGGACTAAAGGAATGGATTTCAGACAGCAGGGACCAGCAAGGGGAGCAGTGCCTCTATGTCTAGCAGCACTCAAGCATCCGACAGGCAGCCACTTGGCTCTACAGACAGCATCAGCATCACATGGAACAAGACAGAGGAACAAAGGTAACCACAGCTCTTTTAAGAGGAGTCTCTATTATCTAAAAGTCTCTATTATCTAAACACAGGCAGCCATCTGGCTGAAATCACCTCCAGGGCCTGTAGGTGGTGATTACCAGCTGTCAGAGATCTCTTATGAATGACTAATCAGCCAAGAGCAACGTACCTTGAAACATTTCTTCCACTTCAGGTTTGTACCTTGGATATCAAAAAACACTGAAGAGCCAAGTATATGCCAATGGCACAGGAAAAGCTCTGGGGAAAATGAGGAAATCTGCACCCAGAGGCTGCATCACCTGGTAGTTTTGCACATTAAGCTGTCTGTTATCAAAACCAAACTCAACACACTTAGCCCTGCAGGAGAACATTCCTCCACAGCAATATATGCTGACATAGACTAAACATGACTAGTGATGTCCCAGCTCAGAAATACACATGGAAACCACAGGTGACTTATCTGAGAGAGGAAAACACAGTGTAAAAAGGTGACTCAAAAAAAGACCATTTAACCAAATCAATTTACAGCAAAGTCCAGATGTCACAGAGTCCTCAGTCAGGGCAGTAACACTCCACACAGAGTCCCCTGAACTGGGGGCCTCACATTACACTAGCAACAATTCTGACAATAGAGGGACAGAGGTGGGTAGAAGAGAGGCAAAATCAGAATCAGGGACTCACCCCGTCACTGTGCCCATGCCAGGAATGGAGAAGCAGGGTGCAGACTGTTCCAGGAAGGGGGACACCACTGTCACTTAACCCTGGCTGTGCCTTGTTGCTGTAATGTCCCAACAGTCTGCTGTAAGGAAAACAAATCACAGAGTGGAATCAGCATCTCAAAGGAGGTCAACAACACATCTACACCCTCTGCACTGCTGCAACACTTATTTCTACTCTGTTTTCTGCAGACACATAAAAAAACCTCATTGATCTTGATGTCTAATTTTTACAACCACCCCTTTCCCCCCGAAACCTGGTATGAAAACCTCAATCTCTTTGCTGCTGCCTGTTTGAGGCATTTCCTGATACTTGAAACCTGAACTACGTTTACTTTTCTGTGGCTTCGGGCAGGATCTCTCATCTCCCAGCTCATCACTGCACCCCCGTGCATGGTCGATGGGCCATGTTGTCCCATATCTTGCTGTAACAAAACTTGCAAGAGACTGTGAACTGGGAGAGCAGGGCATCCCCAGGAAAGCAAACTTCTTCTACAGCCTCCTGCTGGTGACAGACATGAGGCCAAGGTGATGGGCTTCACGCTGGAGCTTGCTCTTCAAGGGATCACCCCAGCACACTCAGCTCTCACGTCTCGGCACCCCGACTCACCACCACCAAACCCTGTTCCACTTTCCTCTGAGCTGCCCCTGCCCGCTCTGGGGTGAGACCCGACTCGCAAAGTTAAAACAAACCCAGATTTCCAGGGCTTGGGATGCTCGGTCGTGGCCGTGGGCACAGCAGCCAGGCGGGAGCCCTGCGAGACCAGCGGGACCCAGCGCCCGCCGACACCCGCAACGGGGCCCGGGCGCTCCGGGACAGGCGCCGAACAACCGTTCCTCTGGTGCCTTCTGCTGGCAGGTGGAGGAGTAACACCGCGGCCGCACCGGGACTCGGTGGGGCGCTGGACTGCTCGGGGCAGGGACCAAGGGTCGAGTGGGAAATGGTTCGGGGAGCGGGGACACCGCGACCGCACCGGGACTCGGCTGGGAAATGACTCGGGGAGGGGGGACACCACGGTTGCTCAGGGCAGGGACCGAGACTTTGGTGGGAAAAACCATCACAAGAGGTTGAGACTGGGGATGGATGTAGAGAGACAGACCGTGGGACTTTTCTCAACAGACTACATCAAAGTCATAACTTTCGAGTAAAATACTGCATTTAAAATGACAAGATTATATTAAAAAAAAAAAAGCTTCTGGGGTAATCTGTTTTGCAATAGGCCTTCCAGTTTTTATAAACCATTACCCAACAAAGGCCAAGGCGCAGACCTCACTGCTGGCGAGTTCTGTCCGTGATTCTGGCGGGTTCCGCAACGCCGCGAGTGGGGACATCCCACGGACCAGTTGTCCTCGGTGGCCTAGTGGACTCGTCTCTCGGGGGCTGGCTGTCTGGCTGGCACAGGCTGCAGGCAGGAGCTCCTTTCTCAACCAAAAACGCGCATTTCCAGCCGCAGCTTCTCCCTCCTCACGGGCCGAGCTCAGGGAGACCCGCACCTCCGCTCCTTCCCCGGACTTCGGGGATAACGCCCTCTCCAGCCTTCCGAAACGCCCTGCCTTCTAGAGCCGTCACAAAACCTCTTATTTAGGGAAGTAGCCCTCCAAAACAAAAAAACAAACAAAAAATAAAAAAACCCAAGCGAATAAACAAAAAAATCCAATCAAAACCTCTAACGGATTCCAGCGCGCACGTTGGTCTGAGGCCACCGCCCCGCAGTCTCTCAGCGCGCAGGTTTCCCTCCCTAACGCCCTTTCCAAACTACACTAGAAAAAACAACAGTAACACGCGCGTTTCATCGTAATCCTCTTGTAAACCCAGAGGCAGCAGGAGGGATGGGCAAGCGTGGGGAGGCGGCACGGGAGACAGCACTGCGGGACGCCCCGCACTCCCCCACTCGCCACACGGGGCAAGGAGATGAGCTACGGCCAGGGGCCAGAGAAGCTTCGGCTAAACGACCCAGAAAAAAAAGCAAACACTACGAAAACAATAACAATAGGGCGGGCCCGACATTGCCCCGCCCGCCGCCTCCCCACCCTCAAGGGCCCCGCGCCCCGCCTGCCCTGCCCAATTCTACCCGGCGCAAGATGGCGGTGCGGCTGCTGCGAGCCTGTGTGCGGACCGCGGGGCTCCGGCCCTTCTCTGCTCAGGCCGGGTGAGTCTCAGCGACAACGCTCGGAACGGGGTGCGCCGTGAGGGCGAGCGGGCGCCCTAGAGGAGCGAATGTGGTTGTGCGAGGCTGCGGGTGTGCGGGGTTGTGCCCTCTCATTACGCGGAGTACCTACCGCGCACGGTTCCGCGCACGGCTGTCCGTGTGCGGGGTTGCGCGCTGTGCGCTCTCATTACACGCGGGACTGTCCGTGTGCAGGGTCACGCGTTTTGTGCGCTCGCATTGCGCGGTACCATCCGTGTTTGCTGGTCCCTCTGAGGCGCGCCCGACCTTTGACCCAGTTCCCGCAGGCGTTGGCGGTGCTGCGGTGGCGTTGGGCGATGGGTTGGGTGAGTGCGGACTCGGGTGCATGCGGGCCGGGGGTTCGCTGTGGTCGGGAACAGCTTTAGAAGGAGGAGTCGTGCGGGCACAGAGCGCCCCGCCAGCCGGCTGCGGGAGCCCTTTGCGGCGGTGAGTGTGAGCAATGGCGCAGTCACCCAGTAAGGCACCGGGCTCGGGCTGTGGAGCTGCCAGCGGTTACTGGGAGACCCAGGAGAGAGGAACTGGATGGTTTTGAGAAAGGAACAGAGAGCAAATGCGTGTCCATCTGCTATAGCCCACCTGTGTGTGTAATTCTGCTGCTTTGTGGCAACAGAAGGAAGTCAGAAGCTGCTGCACCGCTGTCAGCAGGGAATTTTCTCTTTCAGTCCTCATGGAATAGGTTGTCCTTTATTCTAAACCCCTACAGAAGCTTTGAACCTCTCCTTGGTGTTTTGTAATTATACTTGCTTACTTACAGCTACTGCCATTTACCACTGTCTGGCTTTTAGCTTTTGTTGAAGAAGCATTTCATATTTGCATACCCTTTTAGAGTTTTGGGAAGGTTTCCATGCAACAAAAGTACTGAAAATTAAAAGGAAATAAAGTATTATTTTCAGAGTCAGAATGATGAGGATACATATGATAATGCAGAGTGTGATAGAGCCCTCAGAGCCAGGAAATCTACCTTAAGTGTGTGAATTTTCAATGCTAGACTTTAATTTTGGGACTGTGGGGATGCGTACAAAATGCACAGACACGTGAGAGTTGACTTGGTCAGGAAGTTCCCCTCAGCATTTGGGAGGCTGTGTGGTAGGGAAAGGCAGTTGTTATTTTTAGCACCTCTAATGAATGGAACTTTATGCTTTGACCTCTGTGTGTATTATTATTGTCTTGAATTTATTTGGAGAATTAAGAAAGCACTTAAGACTTAAGAAAGTAGTGTGGCAGTGTCACCTCTCACAGCTCAGTGAGGTACAGCATATATGAAGTTTATTGTGGGCATCCTTTGGGACTAAGGGTGTGCCAGACCTGGGGTGTGGGCTGTGTTTGACATCATGGGACCTTCCTTTCTTTTAAAAATAATTGTGTCAGTGGGGGTGTATGTGTCCTCACACAAGTTCTGACTTATCTTTTCCAGCCCTCTGCAAACAGAGCAGCTGGCCCCAAAGCGCCCAGAACCATCCTCTTCCAAGAGTCTGATTGATATAGGCACTCGCAGGATCTTCTCCTCAGACCATGACATCTTCAGGGAGAGCGTCAGGAAGTTCTTCCAGGAGGAAGTGCTGCCTTTTCACACAGAGTGAGATACCTCTTCAATATTCTCGGTTTTTTTCTTCTTCCCAAATATTCTTTATTTCCTCAGAAATGTTACTCTTAATGTGATAAATGGGATACTTGTTTTCATTTGCAAGTTTTCTGCTTCAAATTTAGTGGATTAGACCAAACTTGCTCAGGAGAATCCTGTGTGATGAAAACCCACACCTATTTAAAACTCACAGCATTTTTTGGCTCTGGTGTAGGCAGTCTGATGTCCTGCTCTTGACCTGTGAGCAGAGAAACACTGCAGAGCTGCAGCAAAGGTTCCCCTGCTGTGGGTGTTGGCTCTGGTTGTGCTCCCCTGGGACAGAGCCAGAGGACACTCAGTCTCTGTGTTGCTGTCACCCAGAATGCTCTGACTCTGTGCCTGGGGTACATTGCAGTAAGTTTTGTACACAGCACACGTGAGATGGTAGGATGGAGTATCAATTACTCAAACTTACATGAAATATCTATTTAAATTTCTGTCTCTGCTCCTTTGGCAATGTGTGCTCTGCTGCACAGAGTGGAAGTGTCATACTAGAGCTGGAGGGTGTGTTTTGCCATTACTTCAGCTAAATCCAGTCATGTTATAGTTGGGGAAAGAGAATAAACTAACTCGGAGTGTGTTTTTGAGCAGAAAGTGTTACGCTGCGGTAGTGTCTTATGAAATTTTTCCTTTGCTTGGAAAACATCCCTGTGAAAACACCAGGAGTAGCAAAGGGCTTGTTCTCAGGTTGCTGCTAGAAGAGTTCCCTGTGTCACCACTCCCGGTGTGTGCCCACAAACATGCTGTCTTTCCTCACCTCTTCCCAGAATAACATCAAGCACAGGTTTGTGAGCAGGCTGGCACTCTGATGGAGGCTACTGGGGTTTGTCAACCTGCTGACACAATGAGTTCCTAGAGACTGGAACAGGTTGGACTCATGTCTTGCCTCACTCCAGCAACCACACAGTGAGTTCCTAGAGACTGGAACAGGTTGGACTCATGTCTTGCCTCACTCCAGCAACCTTTGTACCGTTCTGTTCTCGCACCTCTTGGGCAAACAAGGTGTCAGGCACAGAGTTTTAATAGACTGGGTTGATGTGGAGGGATGGATGTGACATGAGTGGATGCAGTTGTGGGTGACTGGGAGGAGAAGCTTTGGTGAGGGTTGGAATGGCTCTGCCAGTAGGGGAACAGAAGCAAAGCTGGTCAAAAGAGAGATTTGTTTAAGGTTTCCGGCACAGGAGCAAAAGCTCTGGGATTGTGCTTCAGTTGGGCAGGGTATGTGGATATGAAGAATGGATGGATGGCCTGTTAGTCAGTCACACCTCAGCTGTGAATAGAGCAGTCTGTGAACCCCATGTGTTGTCATCTCTTCCTCTGCAGTGAGACCTGGCTGGTTTCATGCCTGACTGTTGTTCTGCTCATCCTGCAGGTGGGAGAAGGCTGGACAGGTGAGCAGGGAGCTGTGGGAGAAGGCTGGACAGCAGGGTCTGCTGGGTGTTGCCATTGCGGAGAAACACGGGGGCATTGGAGCTGATATCCTCTCCTCGGCTGTCGTCTGGGAGGAACAGTAAGTACTGCATGCTGCAGGGAGAATTTCAGTCATATTATCAAGAGATTTTTTTCCCACAAGAGATGCCCTTACTATGAAGTATACTTTCTTAAAGATAACAGTGTGTCCTTTCTTGTGGAAAGGATAGCTAGACATACCCTAATTCCTCCTCTTTTAGGTATTTGGGATGGTGATCTAAGTAACAAGTGTACCAGGGCTTCAGTGTCACTGGTTTGTGGCTGGGGGAGGCATTTTTGTTGGGCTGACAGTTTACATGTCTATTTGGTAATTGCTATCTGGAACTAACACTATCAGTGCCATGAGCTTGGACAATCCAAAGCTTCTGTGTGTTGAGGCTTCTGCATTCCCCTGCATCCCATGTTGGGACAATCTAAAGATCAGTGCTTAGATCTTGGTAGTACTTTTATGAACTTTTTTTCTTCACTCCCCCAGGATGTATGTTAACTGCACAGGGCCGGGTTTCAGCCTTCACTCGGATATAGTCATGCCCTATATTGCAAACTATGGCTCTGAGGAACAGATCAAACGCTTTATCCCACAGATGGTTGCAGGCAAATGCATTGGAGCCATTGCCATGACAGAGCCTGGGGCAGGCAGGTAAGCTGAATAGGGAAAAAACCCAATGGTCTTGATGTGTGCTCTCTACTATCTGTCAGTGAGAAAAATTCAGATTCTTCTGGTTATGTGGATGCCCCAGTCTGGATGGTATAAAATGCACCTCATTCCATACTGGGTAGAATGTAAGATCCAAAGTGCAGCTTCTGAAATGGTCTCTTGAAGGACCTCTTGTACTTTGTTGTAGTGACTTGCAGGGAGTACGAACAAACGCCAAAAAAGATGGAAGTGACTGGATTCTCAATGGGAGTAAGGTAAGGGAGCACTTCCACCCCTGGAAACTGAGTGCACTGGGCAGTGGGAGATGTTCACCCCACCCCTCTTGCTTTTGAGTTTTTGTGGGTTGTGTTGTGGGGTTTTTCCCCACTTTTTTTAATAACACTTAAGATATTTCTATTACTAGCAATTTATGGCCAGGTTTAAGTTAGGTCCTTTTTATGACTTTGGAATCATCTTACTTACCAAAGTGTTGATGTTGTTTTTTCTGCTGCTTGATGCTATTTTCTAACATCTCCCCACCAACCTGGTTGTCTCTATGGAGGTATTCATCACCAACGGCTGGATGAGTGATGTGGTGATTGTGGTTGCGGTTACAAACCGAGAGGCTCGCTCTCCTGCTCATGGAATCAGCCTCTTTCTGGTGGAAAATGGAACAAAAGGTTTCATCAAAGGCCGGAAGCTGAACAAAATTGGCCTGAAAGCTCAGGTGCGTTCATACAACCCCCTCGCATGTCACAGACTTGGGAATCTAAAACAACTTGGTATTAGCTAATGAACACAAATGGAGCTGGGCTGCAGGTGTAGTTGTTGGGCAAGCACAAGCAGAGTGTGATGGCTTCTGGAGGACCTTTCCAACCTCAGTGGTTCTCCGATTTGAAGTTAAAGTGTACAGTAGTATGAAAAAATGGGGCACAAGAGGTGGGACAAATTGCTGTTTGGGAATGTCAGGCTGTAAAGTATGTTTAAAACCCTCAGGACACAGCAGAGCTGTTTTTTGAAGATGTGAGGCTGCCAGCTAGTGCCTTGCTTGGCCAAGAGAACAAGGGCTTCTACTACCTGATGGCAGAGCTCCCTCAGGTAAGAGGAACCTCAGCATCTGCTGACTGAGAAGAACACCTATCTTGGTCCTGAAGATGTATCCTGGGAAAGCACCTTGGGCTCAGGGTAGGGATGACTGTAGCCAACCTTGTGTTGGTCCTGCTGACTTTTAATGAAAGTTGCTAGTTCTAAAAGTGCTGGGCTTTGGGCTCTGGAGACAGAATTTGATTGAGCGCTTTTGGTTGGTAAGAGCTGTGTGGTTGGACTGCAGCTGTTTTCTGAGCCATTGTGATAAAATGTTACCCTGGAAGAGACTCACAAGCGAGTGTTAGGCAGCAGGACATCTGTCCCACTTGTTAATTCCAGTAGTAAGTGTGCCTGGGTTGCTGCTTAGTGGGACTTGTACCCTCAGCTTCTGTGTCCCAACTGTGCCTCTGGTGTAGGGGAGTGCGGGACTAATGCAGCTGGATCCTGTCCCTTGTGTTTCCAAAGGAGAGGTTGCTCATTGCTGATATGGCTCTTGCCAGCTGTGAGTTCATGTTTGAGGAAACCAGGAATTATGTGAAGCAAAGAAAAGCTTTTGGGAAGACAATTGCTCACTTGCAGGTGAGTTTCAACTGGGAGACTTATCTTTGTATTCAGGTGTGTTCATAGCAGCAGCAGAATTAGGTCTATTAGAGGTTGAAACTCTAGATGTCTTTCAGGAAGTAATTATCTTCATCTGTTTTTATGGATTTCTGAATGTTCACTTCAAGCACAGATGAAATTTATTTCATAAACCTTATTTTTGTGAAATAATCCATTCTTGAATACCTTTTGAGGGGTTTTTTTGTTGCTGAGGCACAGTGTGTGCATACACCCAAACCTTTCTAATGGGAGCTCTGCCTTGCCCAGTTAATTTGGTCATGCCACACTCCACCGTGTGAAATCAGATCTTTTCTTTGTAACAGTTCTGAACAGTTGTAACAGTTCAGAAGTGCAGGAGTTTTCTCCAAGGTTGGTAAAGACACGGCTGAAGTATCAGTAAGCTGTCTAGTGGTGTACAGAGCCCAAGTGGTGATCTCTAAAAGAAATACTTATAGAAAGTGCTCTCCTTTCTACTTCAAATGTCACCTAAATTGTATTGCTCCTGCTCTTTATTCCCTTTGTCTGGACAAGACGGTGCAGCACAAGCTGGCAGAAATGAAGACTCAGATCTGTGTGGGCCGAGCCTTCATGGACAACTGCCTGCAGCTGCACACCGACAGACGGCTGGACTCCTCCACAGCCTCCATGGCAAAGTACTGGTACGCTCTGGCAATGTCTGTCTTCTCTCATAGGGACTCTGAGGAGACAAGCCCTGAATGTTCAGATGCAATGAAAAGATAAAATTACTGTCTGATTAATAATGAGCTGAGATCAGGAGCTTTAGCTGTGCAGTCAGCTCTTATTCTTAGTCACGTTGAAAGTCAGTGTTGGTTAAACAGATCAGTTTCAAAGAATAGCCTGCTTTTAGCCTCAGGTGAAAGTGAGCAATTTAGGTAAACAGTTGCAATTGGTGTTTATTTTTAATGGCCGAGTGTTAGGGGGTTTTTTTTAAAGCAGAGGTGTATTTGAAACACATGTGATACTTTTTAGCGAGTGTCACTCTGCAGTAGCTGTTTGGCCCAGCCTGTTCTGAAGCTGTCTGTGTTTGGGAGGAAGCAGCTGGCCACAGCTAAACACTGCTTTCCTTTACTGACCACATCTCCCTGGACTTAAGGGTTAGGTGTTAACTTGGGCTTCACCTGAGAGACTTCTAAGATAAATTGTAGTAGTTCGGTTTTGTTCACAAATGTGGGGGAAGAAAAAGCACATCAGACATGAAAAGATAATTTTATGGAAGTCACACAGGTTTATGGATTTTTGACTTTTAAAACAGGTGTAGAGGAAATGAGGACTAAAGGAAAGTAGGGAGAGTAGTTGCAGTGAAAGAAAGGGGTGTGATGGAAGGAGTTCCTGGCACTGGTTCCCTGGAAGTACCAGATACAGGAGCAGCAGCACTTGTCTCTGAGGAGGAGGAGGAAAAGCCACTTCTGCAGCTCAGATGCTGAATTCAGTGCCTCATCAGGTTTCCCAGAGCCATTCTGAAAGCTGTATCCTTGGGAAAAAACCCCATTTTCTATGTCTTTTAACTTTACTGCACTGTAAGTTCAAGCTAAGGTCTTCCTTGGCAGTTTTTGCCTTGCAGACTTGTCTGCATCTCAAGTAATGTTTTCATGGTGTAATATTCCTAAAATTGAGTTTCTTGGCTGTTTCAGGTGCTCGGACCTGCAGAACAGTGTGGCTACCCAGTGTGTGCAGCTGCACGGAGGGTGGGGGTACATGTGGGAGTACCCCATTGCCAAGTAAGTGTACCCACTGGGGATACAGCTCGGTGCTTCCTCTCCATCCCTGCCACTTGGTTAGTTAGGATTGGCTGTTCTTTTTCTTGTTTTCCTGCACAGAGGTCTGTGGGAAGGCTGTCTTGTGGTTCTCCACATTATTCATAAGCTGTTGGGCCTTTTTTTATAGTGTTATTTCACAACATAGAAGTTTTCTGGGAGAAAAATGTTAGCTGCAAAATAAAGCAGCAATTTGAAAAGGAGGGGAGCCAGCCTGAGTGTGCAGATCTGAAACTGTGTGTGTAGAGAAGGTGCTGCTCAGCTGGGGTCTGGTGCAATACCTCCCAGTGGCCAGGTGCCTGATCCACAGCATGACTGCCTGCATTCAGCTTCCTTGTAACTTGAAGAGTGAAGAAATTCTATGTAGAAAGAGGAATTTGCCATTCCTAATGTATTACTTACTGTATGAATTTAGGACATTTATAGTGTTCTCTTACATGTGACCTTGTGCATCATCTGTTATGATTTGTTTCCTTCTGTGTACATGCTGTTTCCCACACACTAAGAGGTCTTAATGCCGTTTTATCTTGCAAAAAAGAGAGAGTAATCTAGTAGTAGAAACTGCAGGAACAGAACTGCTGGAAAATTGCCATAAACAGATACATTTTTTTTATAATGGAGTGGTCCAAGATACTTATTTTTTTAAAGAAAAATTCTAAATACATTAGGAATATGAAGTGTTGCTTTAAAATAACTTTTTCATGCTGATTTTTAATGACTGTGGCTTGTGAGTGTTCCTCACCCTATACAGTGGCTTGTGAGTGTTCCTTGCCCTGTATTACTGAGTAGGAAGGCTGGTGAGCCACGTTCAGGGTGTTCCCACTCTTCTGTTGTCCTTGTGGGCAGCACTTGTCTGTACAGAGTTCTGGTATCCCGTGTTTCCAGAGAATGTTGCTTTGTGTCATCCCCTGAGCTGTCACCAGCTGCACCTGTCCTGAGGCCAGCTCCTGCCTGAGGATGGAAGTTTGGCTGCTGGGGTGGAGCTGGTGTCAACTGGTGCTTCCTTTGCCTGCCAAGAGGTTTGAGTACCAGCTAACAGCACCATGAGCAATCCTCTGGACAGGATCAGACAGGCCACATCACTCCAGTAGTCATCCCTTTGGTTCCACAGGGCTGTGTCTATCTCAGCAAGGAGGTAGCTGGCCCTGTGCTGGGTGTGTGTGGCCACAGTCCTGTCTGCACCAGGGTGGTGTGAGGGAAGGGAGCTAGAAAAGTTATGTCACAGAAAAGGTAGGAGTCTGATTTTAGAGAGCTTCATTTTATTCCAGTTTAACAAGAGGGGATAGTGGAGACTTTACAGTGTAAAGAAAACAAACAGTGAGGAGATACTGACTAAATATCACAGTACCTGTGAAAGACAAAATAGTTTTTGTGGTTGAAACCTCTTTGGGAATGTGAACCACTTCAAAAATGGGAATGTTCACAGAATGGTTTGATCATCTAGTTCTTGTGCTGAGGGGTCTTCAAAGACAAAACTTGGTATTTTTTATGTGTCCCTTCTAAGTTGTTTTTAATCTTTGCTTGTTGTTTTTTTCCCCTCAGAGCTTTTGTGGACTCTCGTGTGCAGCCAATTTATGGTGGTACCAATGAAATCATGAAGGAACTCATTGCAAGAGACATTGTTGGTGACAAGTAGGGCAGGGCTTACTCCTCTGGAGAGTCTCCCAAAATCCTTTTGTACTAATATACGCCATAAAATCGGACATCAGAATGTAAGTAGAATGAATGCGGTGTATCATATTCTTTCAAGGAAGTGACACCTTTAAAGAGAGTAACAGCAGTGTGTGCATAGGGAGGGTATCTAATATTTAATGAGCTTTCTGTTTAAATATCTTCTGGGTTCCAGAAGTTCTGGTAGCAAAAGGCAATTCTGTGTCTGGAACACTGTGGGTGTGACAGCCTTATATTGAACACTTGCTTTCTGGAAACAAGTATCTTCTTCAGGGCAGCCATACTGTTAACAAATCTGCAGCAATTGGAGCTAATCCAGCCCCTGACCAGCATTGCGGTCCCCAGTGGGACTCGATGTCCCGGCTGTGCCCTGGGCTGGGAAGCCTGCTGCTCACTGTTTACATGGGACTCCGGATGCCTTACTTTAATTACTTTGTTCAGATAAAGACAATAAAGCATTTCTATGCAGTTTCTTGTCTATGTTGCTTCACAGCCTGATGGGGACCCGGCCCTCCCTTCACTTCAGGGCTCTTAAGGGGAGGCTGCGGTGCGCGGGACGTGAATGTTCTCAGGATGTTTACGAGTTGTTAGTTCACAGAAACGTGCATAATAGTACTTTGGGGGGTTTATTTTGAATGTTCATACCTGCAGCCGGGAGTATCGGCTCAGCCGGTTGTATCGCCGCTACCGGGGAGCGCCACTGTGGTGCGTGCGTGTGGGACCCCCTCCGCCCGCGGTGCGAGTCCCTCTGTCTCCTCAGGGCCCGCGGGGTGCGTGCGTCCCTCCGCCCGCGCAGTGCGCGTGTGTCGTCCGTCTCCTCTCCTCCTCTTACCCCTCTCCCTCCCCCCTCTCCTCTCCTCT
>VZTY01017947.1:12947-41629 GCA_013400935.1 Turnix velox | reverse complement strand
GGGGGAGAGGAAGGGATGCGGGTGATTTTTCCAGCGGCCGGTAGTGGTGTGCACAGCGGCGGCAGGGAGCCGAGAAGAAGACGGCTCTCTCGGAGACACCATCACGGTCATTAACGCCTGTTAATAACTTCGTAGGGAGATGGGTGTGTGTGCTGTGATTAAGAGGCTGGAAGAAGGAAGTAGGGCGTGCTGTGGTGATTTGGTAGTTTCATAGGCGTCCAGTCAAAGCCCAGGCCGTCGTAACGTTAAAACACTAGTTGTGGCAGATGTGTCACGGGTAGGGAGAAGAGAAATCCACTCGGGCTTCTCTTCCCTGCTCTCCATGTGGCAGACCGTGTACTGATCCATTTGTCTTTGCAGTCAACTCTTCCTTCCCACACCGTGTTTCCGGAGTTGCACGTTCATTAAAATTGCATTACATGACGTGTTGCTGCTCCTCTGAAATTACATCAGTAAAGAAACTTTCCCTATAGTTCTGGTCATGTTTGTGCAAAGTTTGGCAAAGTGACTTGTTCGTTTGGAGCCTATTTCAAAAGAGGACTTAAATGGTTGCTGAGTTCTACGTGGAGTCCAATTAAAATTTAAAATATTTCAGCTTGCTAAAATGTATTTAATTTCGAGTACAAGTCAAGTAAACAACTTTCTACTGTAATGGGCTTATTTTGAAGCATATGAATGCAAGAGATTTCATTTACAAACATTTCAAGCAACTACATTAACTGACTTTCAAAATTGGCCTTAGTATATAGCTGTGTTATCTGATCCGGCTTTGGTGTACCGATGATATCTGCACACAAGTAGTAAAAGTTACTGTCTCATCTAGTTAATAGGCAGAGATTTCACCCGTTATCAGCTTTCACTTCAGAGTGCTTTTAATTTATTCAGCTACAATTTATTCAGACATATTGCTTGTGGGGAGATGATTTGAATGTTTTTAACGGGCTTTGCTATCATTTGATAACCTATGGTACAGTTTACTCCCGAAAAAGAAAAATAAGGGGATAGCACAGTTGAGTAGTCAGATATGATAATGTTAAGGCAGAAGTTGAAGGTGATTTAGATGCCTCTTCTCCTTAGTAATGACAGAATTGTGTAAGAGATTACATCTCGTCATTAATTGAGCAACCTGTCCAACCCAGCATTTTGTGACTGAAGTTTGTAATTTGTCAAATGTGACAAGAAGTGCAGCGTATTCACCTGAGCAGTGTTTGCTTTCAGAGCTTGAGTGTATGTCTTGCACAAATGCTATTGCTCCAAATGCTGCGAGTGTTTTTCAGACTTCTAGAAGCTCATGCTTCGTTTTACACCTAGTTCGTTTCTCATCTGTGTCAGACTTGGAGCTGGCAAATAACTGTCAGCACTTCCTTAAAATGTACTTAAATGAGATTTTGTGACTGTACTCTTGCAACATTTTAAAAACCTAATGTTCTTGACGAAATCTAGAAAGCATTTACTGATGATTTTTTTTTCATAGATTATTCTATCCATTTACTGAAACATTGCAACTAGGAGCTTTGAGAATGAATGATTATTCTTACAGTAATGCTGCTTTCATTTTGATTCCAGACTCACTGCCTTTTTTTGGTTTAGGATAATTTGTAGCTACATCTTGGGCTGTGCTTATTAAGCAGCTAGTAGTAACAACTAGCTTGGGCTGTGGAAAATGTCTTTGAAGGTGTGTTTGCCATTACCAGCTGTCTGTAAACTAGTGATCTCAAAGCTCTTCCAAAAACTAATTAGGCCAGATGACACATTTGTGAGGTATGTACCCATTTAGTAGTTGTGACTTTTCAGAATTTGAGTCATAGTCCTGAGTAAAACCTAGAAAATCTTGTTTAATCACTGTACTGGAAATATTCTTGAGCAATCTGAAACTGAACTTCACCATTCAGGTTTTCTTGACTGTTTCCAGAGATGGTTTGTTCTATAACTATTGTTAAATACATTTAGCACAGCTTAGCATTAAGTGTATATTCATGTGTTTTCAAAGTTGTTACTGAAGTGGACTGTCCACTTGTTCCCAGCTGAAATGGGAACTGGTGACTCATAAGAGCTCCAGCAGAATCAGCAAAAGTACAGCGTGAGTAGGTGTGTCCACTTAGTAACAAGTTAACTGCTGAATGGAATTGCCTCCTTTTAGGGCTCAAAGTAGGCCAGCTTTACTAGTTGTGAATTTTAATGAGAAGTGTGTACCTGACTGCAGATGTAGTCTCATGCTTTAGAAGTCTATTGTTGGAATGACCACGTGGTGTTGGTTAAGCAGTAATCTTTAAATTTCTTGTATTTCAACTTTGTAGAAGACATGAGGAAAGCTGCTCTGTGTCTTTGTGGAGAAATTGCATCAGTGTAAGACGCAGAGCAGTAACCCTTGCAAAGGCAGCATGGATCCTCTTGGGATCAGATGTTTGGGAAATGTGTACAGGAGTGCACATTTTTGAGGAGAGTTGGGATTATTCTAGAAGCAATTAGCATGAATTAGAAAAGCGTCTTTTCTAGTGAAGGAAGCCCTGTTACTGCTTCTGGAAATAATGAGTTGTTTGTTGCTGGCACTTTTGCTGGTGCAGGCTGTAATAATTCTAATGACCTCCAGGGCAATACTGAAACATCAGATATTCCTGCTGTGGCAAGTCTGATGTCTACAGTTCTCTTTTTTTATTTGTTTGGTTTTCAATTTTTTTTGTGATACAATGCCTTCCAATACTTTGTTTCTCCTTATTATTAGGTAGGTTCTTTTCATATACTTTAAATAAAGTAGGAGAGAAAGCTTTGCTAACTTACTTAAAAGTCTGTCAGTGCTTAACATGTATCAGTTGTTGACATGTGAATATAGTTATATTATCAATAGAAATTTTTTACAAGAAAATTTTAGAAGTCTGTCTACCTAGTTTCTACATGCAATGTTCAGATAATATAATCTTCTTCATACTTGTAATCTGAAAGTGTGGGAAGAAGTGATGTAAGACATAATGTACCAGCTGAACAGAAGATCATTGCAAATTTTCCTTGGCCACAATATCTTCCAACATAACTAAAGATAAAAGTAGCACTTGAACAAAAACTAAAGTTTTTCACAATGTGATTGGCCCTTGGTTCTTCTCTGAAGAAAAGCAATTAACTGGCAAGGCTACTGCTTTTAAACTAACACTAAATCAATTTAAGTCTTGTTAACATGTTGCTATATGTAAATTCCAGTGATAGGAATTAGTAACAATTGGTGTGACTTTAGGTATTCGTTGTGATTTTTTTCAGTACTCTTACAGATATACAGGAGCAATAATAAAAAGGAGCCAATGATAAAATGTCTGTGATACTTGAACAGTTGTTCTTGCTTAAGTACCTTGTTGCTTTGAAGGGACATGTGAAAACTGAAGTCTTGATACTTCCTTATCTGAATACATTGAGGTCTTGAATTCAGACTTTGAAAAGATATGGAGCTCTGTTGGAAAAACTATTCTATTGGCATAACAGAACCTGGATTGCATTACCTCATTTTGCTGTTTTAATGCTTGTTTCTTCACTGAGCTTGTATTTATTCCATCAGAAGTTTCTAATATGTATATAAAATTTCAGATTTTCAAAGTACTAGTTTTAAATCTCTTTATACTGTTCTTTGTGTGGAAGTCCATTACAGATCTCTTTTCTCTAAGATAGGTGAGTGGAATCAGCTGCCAGAAGGAAGTGTGAACCTCTACCTAGTAAAGATATTTTGTCAGTTTAGGAATCTGAGTGATTTAGCACTTATTACATGTTCGTGTTTGCAAAAGGCTTCCTGTAGGCACAAGCTGTATCCTTAAGAGCATTTTTATTGGTAGGGTATGCAAGTAAAGGATGTGGCAGTGGCCAGCTGGCTTCACAAACTTTATTCCTCCTGTGGTACAGGTTACAATTGTCATCACTTCATACATTTTCTCCTGCCGCCACACCTTAGAGCAGGGTCCAATGCTTTAGGCTACTTCTACACCTCATCCAGCTGACCTGTCCATCTTCCTGTCTCCCAATTCTAGCTATTGGTGATAAGTTTTTTACCAGCAGAGGTTATTTATAATATTGGAGATTTGGATTTGCATCTTGTTGATGATGCTAGACTCTATAAGTAGTAAAAAATTTTATAAAGAATTGTATTTTGGATATTGTGTGTGTGCTTTTTAAGGTTACAGGCGTTTGCTACTAATTCTATTACATTTTTCCAGCTGAACGAGCTTTGGATACCATGAACTTCGATGTCATTAAGGGCAAACCGGTGCGCATCATGTGGTCTCAGCGCGATCCATCTCTACGCAAAAGTGGTGTGGGAAACATTTTCATCAAAAATTTGGACAAATCAATTGATAACAAAGCTCTATATGACACATTTTCTGCTTTTGGAAACATCTTGTCTTGTAAGGTTAGTGGAAAACTATTAGTGTATTTAATGGTTTGACACAAAAAAAGCTTGGTTTATGCTGGAAATGTTCCATGAGCATTACAGAAGAGTTTTTCTTTAATAGGTGGTATGTGATGAAAATGGATCTAAGGGTTATGGATTTGTACATTTTGAGACACAAGAAGCTGCAGAGCGAGCTATTGAAAAAATGAATGGTATGCTGCTTAATGACCGCAAAGTGTAAGTACATAAATACTTAGTTGGGGGTTAACAGATTTCAGTTAATTTTTCAGTGGACAAATGTTTTAAAAATTACTTAGAAAAGACAGGTTTGTAACTTTCAAGAGTATTTAGAATTCTAGTGCTAGGAATACTGTGAAATATATAATCTGCTTATTTTAAGGCAGGATAAGTTCAGAAAAAACTAACAATGGATTCTTGTGGAAGAATTGTTATATTTAGTTGTCTTACAAGCGAGTACCATAACAAGGATTTGGGAAATTACCCAGTTTTTTAGTCTTAGTCATCTCAGTTAAACAATACTTCATTTATAAGAGTTGTGAGATAAGTATGTCATCAATTTTTGATTAAAGCTTTAAGGTCTTCCTTTAGTCCTGAGCAGCAGTTAGATTGCACTGGTATTTTTATATGTGTCTTTGTTAATAGGCTTATCTAAGAAGTAGGAGTAGAAAACAAAGTTTCCACTAACATAATGTTTCAAACATTATCTCACATAGGAAAAAAGTGTTATCTGGCTGCTTGGTTAGTGGTGTCTAGGCTTAGAGGGAGGACAAGTGCACCTCGCAGCTATGCCGAAGGGATCATTGTATTGTTTCAAAAGAATAGCTCTCTAAATACTTTAGAGGGTTTGGAAAAAAATAACAGAAATAAGCATCAGCTTATTTTCATGAATTATTTTTACATGTAGAGATGAATAGATCAAGTCCTCTGCAAGGTGAGCATGCATTTTGAAGACTTCAGTTTTCCTACTTAGTGGGTGCTTGGCTGGCATACTGTGGATATTTTTACTCAGCTTCCATCTTTATGCAACCTTTTCCAAATTAGTAAAAAAAGGATGATGCAGTCATACAAGCACACAATTTTTGTAAATTTTGTTAAAATACATCAGGAGAGTCAATTTTGCTTTAACTTTCTGTTTAAGCTAGGCTTCTAAAAGTAAAAATAAGTACTTTATTGAAATCTCATCAATTCATTGCACTGTCATTCTTACCATCTTTGATTACTATAAATTAGGTGTGTTAAGAAAATGTTGAGTTACAGTATGCTGCAATAACTGTATTTGTCATGTTTGGAGTTATAAAGCTTGACAGTATGCTAAAATTTGAGAGCAGAAGTTCATACAATCAGTAGTCAGCATTAGCCATGTGATGTCTGTACTAAAGCGACTCCTTAGGTTGCAGAATGTTGTGTACAGATTCTATTCTTTCTCTGACAGCATGAGCAAACCTTGGTTATTGCCAGCCTATTCACAATGGTATTTGAATAAAGAGCAAGCTCGAACTACTGACTTCTTTATCCTTATTTGAAGAAAAAAATTCCAACCAAAACAAACAAGTCTTGCTTTGATATACACTGGAAAGATGTATAAATGGGTTAGTTGTAGAAGTTAGAAAGCAGACACTGCTCTCCAATATTTTGACTGCTGAGTTCTTAGTATGGTAGAGGGATTATCCTGATATCTAGAATTTTTCTTTAGCCCTTATACCTAGTTCTGCAGCTTATTGTCCAGCTCCTGTGGTCAAAGGCTGTTTTCTAACAGTGAACAGCCTCACCAATGGCTAGATTGACAACTTTGGTAGATAGGTTACTGCAAAATACACTAATGTAGCAAAGATAGTGAAATTGTTTTTCTGCTGGAGTTTTATTCTAAATATTTTCTCCAATTTTCACAGTTGTAATGAACAATGGGAGCAGTTAAGAATAAAATATGATGTTGTGTTGTTCTGTTCTCCTGCACAAAACTAGATTTGTTGGAAGGTTCAAATCCCGCAAGGAACGTGAGGCAGAGCTTGGAGCCAGAGCAAAGGAATTCACCAATGTTTACATCAAGAATTTTGGAGAAGACATGGATGATGAGAGACTTAAGGAACTCTTTGGCAAGTTTGGTAATGTCTTAATGCTTTAGTCTATATAAGCAGAAGTGAACTTCAACTTCTTACATCTTATCTGTACAGTGCCTTGTAGTACAAGGAATCAGCTACCTGGCTGGTGTGTTGACTTTGAAATTAAAAACAAACCCTACCCTGAATATTTGGTATTTAATTCAAATTTCAAAACCCCACTGTAGGATTTTAAATAGTTAGAATAGCATGTATAGTCCCACCATCATTGACATTTCCAGTAATTTAAAAATAATGTGTCTAAGCAGTCTTTTTAATGTTTTTTGAAGTTTGCTTATTTTTATGATGCAAATAGAAGTTTTCTGTTTCACTGCAGTCTAACATTATTAATTTACTACAGGATATCTGACAAATGAGTTTGCTGTTGCAAAGCTTAACTTGACTCAGTCTCTTTCATTATTCGGTTGCATTGTGGTGATTGGTCTAAATGAAAGTTACAAGCAACTTTTCTGTTGGCAAGCTCTTTGGTTCTGTCTTGACCCTCAGCTATACGTGGGGAAGAATTACAGCAGGCGTATGACTATGATCTAGTGATGTATGTAGTATGTCACTATCAAAACAGGAAACAGCCAACTCCTTTCTTCTATTACAGGTTCTTATACTTGTTTATGGAGCATATTTTTATTTTCAAATACAGGGGTTTTTAAATTTCCTTTTCTCCATATTTTTGCTGTTCTCCAATGGATATCTTGTAAAGAGAGAGAAAGCCTTGTGTCTAAGAGATTCTACAGCATCCATAAGCAGCATTTACAGAAAATTCCTTTTCACTGTTGAAGTACCAGGGATTGAAACAGTAGTGAGTTTAGCTACTAACAGCCATCTCAGCCAAGTCTGTGAACTACAGTTTTTTCAGGGGTTTGGAATTGCTGAAACACGGGCTAGCAATTCACCAGAAAAAAGGCGGAGGCATATACTGAAAGCTGATCTTTCTATTAAGTATCTGTTTCAAAGGATGCGTTTTAAATGTTGTCATATTTGATGAGAGAACCAATTTCATTCACTTTCAGGTGAAATTCTTACTGCATTTTGGTTGAAAATACAGTTGGAAAAAATTTCAGCGTGGCAAACTTCAGCCATAATGGCTGAAGTTCAGTGTCAGGGCAAATGAGCAATTGTGTATTGAAGGGTGGTGTTTAATAGGTACTTTAATTGGTGCAGGAGTCCTTTATAATGTAAATGTTAAAACTCTTAAATGGGATGTTCAGAGCATGAAGAAAATACTCTCTGTATACTAAGCATAAGAATTTAATTTTCAGGTCCTGCTCTAAGTGTCAAAGTTATGACTGATGAGAGTGGAAAATCCAAAGGCTTTGGCTTCGTTAGTTTTGAAAGACATGAAGATGCCCAAAAAGTAAGCTTTTGGTATTTATTACCAGAATTCTATTGCTGAGACCCAAACAATGTTTCATTGAGTGCTATGAAATCTGGTGAATTCATTAAGGGGTTTTAATTTGTTGAGGTCATCACAAAGACAGTCTCCTAAATAACTGTGTAGTTTCTGCCATTTGAAATGTTTTTTTTATGATCAAATAACTGTTGTTTTTAGAAGCTTACTGAGTCAAGATACTCTGAGACAACTGGAACTAGTGTAGAAATTGGGGTATCTTGAATAATTTAATGGCCTGTTGTAGTTGGGCTGCCTTGATGAGATTTGGACTCCCTTGTGCTGGGCAACATACATGCAGAGTAAATTAATGCATGGTAAATTAATCCCTCTGTGCAAAACTCAGATGAGTCATTGGATGCAATCTGGTTGCACAAAACATTTGTGCAAGGCAGAAAGGATTGTGATTTCAAACTCCAGCGCAGCAGTCAGCAGGAAAGCTGTTAGTTTTATGGAGCATGTTTGGCACAGCTATAAGAAAATAGGCATAGAACCCTGTGATGATGTTGCTCTTACTCTAAAGAGTAACTTGGGAAGAAGGATCCTTTTATTTCATGTGTATGTAAAATGCTGGTATGCTGTATAACTTCATTCTTTGTCAGTTGTCTGTGGCAGTAGCGGCATAGCGTCAGGAGAAAAACTATACACAACAAATGGCAAGTGAAGTTTGCTTTTGAAAAGGTGGTTCTGTGATATGTCAGTAGCACGAGTGTACAAATGAGATTAGAACAAATCCTGCCTGTCTTGCATCTACATTGTTCAGTCTTGCATATATTCATTGATGAATTGTTTCTCTTACAGTAGTCAGATATATATAATCCCTTCTGCGACTTCTGGTTTTAAATAAATTCAATAAATCTGTGCCAGAGTTTACATGTCTCAATAGTTGTAACTTCAAAAGAGCATAAAGAAAAAAAGTTTGTGTTCTCAAATTTTCTAAGCATTTCCTTAATGAAAGATTTTTTTTTTTAAAAGCCATCTGTGCCAACTGTATCTTAACATAGGGTAAAGAAAAACTGGTAGATACTACAGTTTCTGATGCTACTTTTAAAAACAGAAGTCAGGTATGCAAGTTAGAGCTTTTTAACTTAATTTGCTTAATTTTCTGGAGAAATAGTTCTTCATCATATGAGTTTAATTAGTTTTTTTCCTAGCTTCATGTAAGAATAAGTTTGGTTTTATCCCTTCTGAGTTTCCTCTAGTTGCACAGTACACTGAGAAAGCAATCTGCATTTGACACTAAACTGAGAAATAGACCTAGTGATTCTCTAGGTGGATTGGATCTTGTCTGGACCCCTTATGTAACTTTTTATATTAGAATGAAATTTTTTTGTATGCCTGAAAAATGCTGGAATACAAAGCACTGCTAACCTCTTCTTTATTAATGAAGGCTGTAGATGAGATGAATGGGAAAGAGCTCAATGGGAAACAAATCTATGTTGGCCGGGCTCAGAAAAAGGTGGAAAGACAGACGGAGCTTAAGCGCAAATTTGAACAAATGAAGCAGGACAGGATCACCAGATACCAGGTTTATTTTTTATTCAATTGACTAAATTTATTCTACAGTATTTTTAGGTTTGCACAGACTGTTAGCTTTCCAACAATAACTTACCTTTTTTTTAAGGGCGTAAACCTTTACGTGAAAAATCTTGATGATGGGATTGATGATGAGCGTCTTCGGAAAGAATTCTCCCCATTTGGTACAATCACTAGTGCAAAGGTAAAGTTTATGAACTGTGATCATCCTTTCTTTGAAAAAGAACAGTGATCCTTTGCCAAGGAAGAATTTATTTCACTCTTTGACAGATGTGACCCAGTCATTTAGTGTTACTACTACGTGTGTGGACATGTGCTTTCTTCATTAGTGTACCTCTCAGGTTAAATGCATGTGATCATCCTTTCTTAAACAAAACAAAGAGAAAAATCACATCTTTCCAGTGCCGTAATGTGCTCATTGTTACTTCACTGAGATTTTAATCTGTATTCATAACCAGCTATTATTAAGGAATTGTAGTCCTTTTTATAAATCAATTCAGTAAAACAAACCTGTGGTCTCACTTCTAGTAAATTGAAAAAAGAAACTCACACATGTTGAGTTCTCTTGTTTAAAAACTAAATTTTACACTGACAGGTCATGATGGAAGGTGGCCGCAGCAAAGGATTTGGATTTGTCTGCTTTTCATCACCAGAAGAAGCCACGAAAGCGGTCACAGAAATGAATGGTAGAATTGTGGCTACTAAACCATTATATGTAGCTCTAGCCCAGCGTAAAGAAGAGCGTCAAGCTCATCTCACCAACCAGTACATGCAGAGAATGGCAAGTGTGAGAGCAGTACCTAATCCTGTAATCAACCCTTACCAGCCAGCACCTCCTTCAGGTTACTTCATGGCAGCTATCCCACAGGTACGTGTAGAGATGAGTAACTGAATGGTTTGTACGGTGTATAAAATCTATTCAGATTTAACAGAAAATACAACTATCACCTCATATTTTGATGGATTTCAGCATGTCCTTCAAAGATAAGAGTTACACTGTTTTTTGTATTTGACAGGCTCAGAACCGTGCTGCGTACTACCCTGCTAATCAGCTCGCTCAACTTGCTAGACCTAGTCCTCGCTGGACTGCTCAGGGTGCCAGACCCCATCGTAAGTCTCTTTACCTTTTCCCTAGTGATTGCAGTAAACTCCATAGCATTTACCTTTGCACTTGTAAATACATTCTCATGACATTACTGTATCATGTTTGGTGATGTTAGCTCTGAACTATTCTCAACGTTCAGTGTTTCAGCATGTAATTGAATATGTTTTCTTCAAAACATAGCATTCCAAAACATGCCTGGTGCTATCCGCCCAGCAGCACCCAGACCACCATTTACTACCATGAGACCAACTCCTTCACAAGTTCCTCGAGTCATGCCAACACAACGCGCGGGTGAGTTTCATTTATGCACACTTAGCTATTTTTTAGTTTTTTTAAATGTTTTTCCGATTCAGAACAATTTCTTAAATGCATTTGTAAGTTTAGCGTAGCATGTGGTAACACTTCCCTCCTTTTCTGGCACTTACTAAATGAGTGAGCTAAGCTAGTGTCACCTTCTTTATTTACTTGAAATATTGTACCCACAAAGACTTGTGCTGTGGTCCCATTTCATTGGCATGGAGCATTTCTTCTTTTAGTGTTCATTTTAATAATACTGTATGACAGCTTATACCATTTCTAAACATCACTGTGGCATTTGTAATAATAGGTTGAATGTAGAAATAATGAAATGGTAGAATTTTAGCTCTTATTATTTAGTCACAGAATACTGTGAGCCAGTGTCAGACATGCAGAATCTGCGTATCACTGAATGAATCAAAATTGATTGTAATGGAATCTTGATTATCTCAGAATGTATTAGACGGTAGTATTTTTTTATCTATTTAATTAATGAAAGTACCTTTTTTTTAGGATGACTATTGACATAATGCACTCAGGAAATCAAGTGTCCTTTGAGATTAGAATGAAATTAAATTTAAACTCAACCAAAGAGAATGCTTTTACAGATAGAAGCACTTCAGAAAAGCAATTAATTGCTGAAGTTACTGAAAAGTAACTTGGAGCTTTGGATGTAACCAGCTCTGGATGTAACCAGCGTGACAGTTTACAGTGTTACTGAGATAAAACTAATAATAATTAGGTATTTGGTTTAGACTGGTTTGTTTGGGAATTTTTAATTTGTCCAATGTAGGTTAAATAAATAAATCATTGTGTTGTCTTTGCAGTTAATACAGCAACACAAACAATAGGCCCACGTCCTGCAGCAGCACCTACTGCAGCTACTCCTGCTGTACGCACAGTACCACAATACAAATACGCTGCAGGTGTCCGTAATCCCCAGCAGCATCTTAACACACAGCCACAAGTTGCCATGCAGCAGGTATGTAACTGTAGAAACTGGTCTATACTGGTGTGTTTTGCAGAGAAAGGGGGAGTGGGGATGCTTGTTATTAGGGAGTTGTCTTCGGTATTCTTGGATTCAAGCTCTGCATTGTGGCAGCAGAGTTAGAGCCTTAAGAGTTTTAATTGTATTTCAGATTTGCCTGAGACAGGTTATGTTTCTTCATTTTGCCAGTTGCTTTTGATACCTCAGCCTGAATTCTCCTTGTGTTTGCTCCACAGTGGAATGGTTGATTAGCCACCACCATTGCTCAGCTCTAACGAGCATTATTTGATAAAATTGACCTAGTTGTAATTTCTTCAGTGTTTCTGATGTTCTTTATGCTGAGTTGGTGAACACTGGTTATTTGAAGCTGAAACTGATTTATTAACTGGAATTTGATATAGAAGTTATGTTTAATTTGCAGCCTGCTGTCCATGTGCAAGGTCAGGAACCCTTGACTGCTTCCATGTTGGCTTCTGCCCCTCCACAAGAACAAAAGCAGATGTTAGGTATGTGCATGATACCTTTCTCTATTCCTTGCAGCAGAAGCTATCACCTCATATTTTGGTATTAATATTAGAATGCCGTATTGATGGGTTTAGTAGTAGAACATGGTGTTTGCTTCTTACTTGGTTTAAATCCTAGGCAGTGTTTAGCAGGTAGCACTTCTCACTCTAGGCTTTTTTCTCTCTAGGTGAACGTCTATTTCCTCTCATTCAAAGCATGCACCCTACTCTGGCGGGTAAGATCACTGGTATGTTGTTGGAGATTGACAACTCTGAACTCCTCCACATGCTCGAGTCTCCTGAGTCTCTTCGTTCGAAGGTAGGTGAACTTTTCCCTAACACTAGTTTTATCAGCAGTTAACTCTCCACCAATTTACCAGATGTTTATGCTGGCACAGTGGCAGCAATGCAGTGAAAAGTAGAGTCATCTCTTTTGGACGGTGGCAGTGACTTAAATTATCTTGATCCAGAACTGTAAGGTTACCCTTTGCTTTTTAACAATGCAGACAGTGTTTGTATTGATAACTTAAACTGCTTCATTAACTTAAACATACAGAAATTACTATGCTTCCCTTTATTAATTTTTCTTTTTTCCTTCACAGGTTGATGAAGCTGTAGCCGTACTACAAGCCCACCAAGCTAAAGAGGCTGCTCAAAAGGCAGTTAACAATCCCACTGGGGTTCCAAGTGTTTAGTAAGTATGTTTTGTGAACACTGTTGTTTTGTGGGTTGAGTAGGACAGTAGTCTGTGGACTTATAAGCAGATGCTGGATCATTTGCAGCTAATGAAAGTACCAGCTGCACTCACAGTTGTAAACAAATCTTGTTCTCAAGCCTGTTGTCTAGTTATGTAGCTCTTGGTTAGCAAATGCTAATGATGTTTTTTCTTGCATATTTAGCTGGAATTAATGCATTGTTTTTACCAGCTTATTTAGCTGAAATTAGTTCTAGGCATGCATGCAAAAATGGGCAGTTCCGTGAAATGCTGTTCATACTGTTGTTTGAGAGGAACTTGTGGAATTAAAGTAAGCCTAAAACAATACTTCAATGCTGTTTTTCTTTGGGAATTAAATGGCTCATTTATACCATGATTTGTAAATACTTGCCAAAATGTGAAGTTATAAAGCAATTAAAAACTGAATTATATATTGACTTCATATTTCATTGAATTTAATGCCATTTGAAATAATGATTCTTTATTGCCTGCTGTGGGGTTAGTCCTTTAATTTTGCACAACAGGACAAGGCAGAAGGTGGTATCTTTCTATCCTAAACTAGGACAGTCAAACTTTTGAGACTGGAGGTGACATGCAATCAAGTTACAATAACAAATGATTGTGTGGAGCTGTTAGACAAGGCTGTGCTGTGCAGAGAGCTGTTTAGTTCTAGACAAATCTATATCTTGCCAAGTATCACAGACTTGGGATACTTTACTTCCATGACTTTAAAAAGTGGGGGATACCTCTGAGACACAGCTTGTCAAGAGCATGAAAGCCCAAAGTGCTGGTAGTCTCACTGTTGCAGAAAACATGACAAATTATAAGGTGCTGCTCTGTTTTTTAAACCTAACAACATTGTTTTTGTTTGCAGAAAGATCCGGGACTACAATCTAGAACTTTGCTTCACCGAAGAAAAAAAAAAATTAAACATGGAAAAATTATTAAATATTGAGAAAAACATTGCAAAATATAAAATAAATAAAAAAAAGAAAGGAAACTTTGAAGCTATGTACAGAGCAACGCCGGGGCTAGTAAAACAAGTGCTAGTCCTAGATTACTTATTGATTTAAAAATTAAAAAAAAAATAGTAAAATAAAAAATACAAATTAATGTTTTATAAACCCGGGGGAAAAGAATTTTCAGCACAGTACAAAAATTTAAAGCATTCCTTTCTTTAATTTTGTAATTCTTTACTGTGGAAAAGCTCAGAATATCACCACTGTTTTAGTTGACAGTGAGAATTGATAGCTGAGCAAAGAAACGTAATTTGGATTATAAAATTCTTGGTTTAATAAAAATTCCTTAAACACTGATATACTTGTGATGGTCTCATTTTGTACATCTGATCAGGTTGTCATTCAGAATACTAAGTTAGAATCCCACTCTATAGTATGTTTTTGCAGTTTCTAGAGTAGATTAGTGTACATACTGTCACCCATTACTGAAAATACAAACTTAGGCATTAAAATAAATAAGAGTTGCTAAATCCATACCTGGATTTTAAATCCTTGATAATATGATGTCTGAACTCTTGTCATTGCCTGTTTAGAAGGAGACCTTTAAATACCCTTCTTCAGTACTAGAAAGTACTACAACAGGCTGGTGTTGGAATTGTGTAGGGTATGCAGCCCATTTGACCACCTGCACATGGTGTTGGTTCTTGCAGGTTTTGATGGAAGAAACAATCTCTAAACAGGTCTCTGACTGTTCTTTGATGGAAGCAGTTGTATGAATATAGGTGAATGCACAAGAACTGGCTGCAAAAACATTACAAAATTGCCTGTCAAGGTATGAACGCAAGGCATTCCTAATTGCATGCAGAGAAACAAGATTATGCTTTTTACACAGTAAAAATCCCGTGGACCTGACTGCTTAATCCTTCGAGTTGAACATTTCTAATGCTGTGTTCCCTAACAAGTGGATGGCTTTCAGTTAGTTTTTCTTTTTCTCTCGTTAGTAACAGTCCAATTGGTTTTTAATGTACTGAATAAATCCTTGGCAGAGGTAACTTTGGAAGTCTCAACTTAGTTTTCAAATTTGCAGATTTAAAGCACCCTACTGCATTCTTTTTTCATCCATAGTTCAATAATTAAATTACCAAACCAAGATCTTGTCATTAACTTCCATCTGTAGTGTGTCACAGAGCTTTGCATACAATGAGCTTATGTGAAGCTTGGTGGTGTTTTTAAATCAAATTTGTGCATGGTGAAATAGTTCTTACAGTTTTACTGGCTTCAGGAATTTGCTGTATGAAAAAGGTGACTTTCCTGGTTTATCTTCATGTTTGACTGTCACCAAAGAAAATAGAATTGAAAGAGAGGCAGGGTGTTCCTAAAGCACTGTTTGACAGTGCCATAGAAATAATCCTGTCTGCACTTGGGGCTGATGGGACTTTTGTATCAGTGTGTGACTCAGTCACTAAAAAGGGCATCCAAGCAAGTGACCAAAGGCAGGAAAAGCAAGAAGACCCAACACTTGGCACCAAAGCTATTTAATTTGCTGCAGGGCCTTACTGAGATTGAGACTTCTGCAGGGCTAAAGCAGTTAGATGCATAATTGAGAAAGTAACAAGAGCTTTAATCGTGAAACAAACTTGTGCTCTGTAAATTAGGAAATGCATTGCAGTTGTCAATCTATAACTTTTAACTGTTGGGCTATCCTAGAATTGTTGCCTTGCTTTTTCCCATTTTCCTCTAAGGAAGTTTTTCTGTAGACTTACAGAATGAGAGGCATTTTCTACCCAGTTTAGCCTGTAATTGGCTCTGTAAGCTGCTTAATCAAAATGTGGGGGGAGAAAGGAAGCAGTGAAGATGCCATGTCCTCTTTTTTGTAGGGAAGAGGGGAAATCCTGGTAGTCTGGGATGGGGGAAAGAATTAAAGATCTGATAGTCCTGGAGGAGGGTGCTACCATTACCACCACAATCCATTGGATTTCAGTCACTGTATTTAGTGACAGTCACTGTATTTAGGAGGCAGATGGAATCACAAGAAGGAGTTGGTGGGTTGTTTTTGGAAGTGTCTGAAGTCCCTGCTGTATGAGGGAACACCAGTGTTTTCTGGACCTATTGTTGCAGTTTTAAGTCCCTACATTATGCTTTCTGAAGTCTTGCTAAGTACAATTCAAGACATTTTTCCCTTTATGCAAGGACCTTCAGATGGGACTTTGTTAAGTGAATTCGGGAAATAAGCCTAGCACAGAGGTGAAAGTGTGGCTTAAATGAATCTTGTTTAAAATCCTTCACTATCAAAGCATTAGGTTAAGCTTGTACAATTCTGTCCTGTTAAAAGACATACTGGGTTAGCCGGTTAATTTGCTTGCAAGACTTAAGTGTACAACTATGTAGGATTTACCATCCAATTTCAAAGTCCTGAAGGAGGCGATTCAAACAAGGTGTATGCATGGTAAGAGGCTGACTCTGGCATTAATTTCATGTAATGTCTACTATAAAAACACTAAAGCTTAGGAGGCAGTTTTAAAGACCTAAAAATAATTTGCACTGAAATGTTGATGAATCTGATTATATCAAAGGATTAATATGTTTAAGGTCTAACGGATAATATAATGTCCTATTTGCAGGAGTTTCCCTAGCAGGAAAGCAAGAGGCCACTTCACTTCTGCTTGTTTCCCCATATAATAGGTTAACAGGTCTTCAGTGAATCTGCTGGAGTTAACTAGTTTTTATGTTTTGTAAGAATCTGCCAGTTATTTAACCACTTGCATATGGGAAAATTAAAAGAGGGGTTCTTTCAGTTTTGTGTAAGGGTCCTGTGAGTGTGTCAAGCGTTAGCATTGGTATCAGCCTGAAACAGGTTAGTTTTTATGAAGGAAGGGAACAGCGAGGCAATTTGGCTGAGGCAATTGTGACAGCTTAAGAAAACAAACCCCTGAGATGGTTGGGTTTATTTCTTCCCACTCATAATTACATGGTGACTCCCCACTGTATACCACAGAAGCCTAGTTAATCAGTGTCTTTTGGTTTGTTTGGTTTTTTTAAAAATCTTAGATTTAGTGAACGATGTGTTTGTTAGCGCCTTTATCAATGTATCTTTAGAGGATTGCTGTGAAACAATGCACCACACAACAAAATCAATTTATTCGATAGAGGCAGAGCATTGTTCCCTCGGGTTCACAGGCAGCCTCACTGGCAACCACTTCCTTCTGCCACATGTTCCCTCTGGCATGTGTCAGAGGCTTATGCTGATCCTCCCCCGCCCCTCAGCCACCCAGCACTAAGCTGCTTTTGCTGGATTCTCTGGTATTTCGTTCCTTAGTTCCTCCTGTCTTCCATTCTAACCACAACAAACTCTTCAGAGTTTGACAGCAGCCAAAAGCCTGCTCTTGAAATTAATGGCAATTTGAATGAATGGTGCTTTATTCACCATCCGCTTTTCTGAGAGGAATGTGGATTTATGAGTGACTAAATCAAAGACTGGGTGCAGAGGTAATCTGGATTATGTGCATTCTCTCCACTGCTCTGCACAGGTACAGGAAATTTGTATTTCACTGGGTGCTGGGAGAAGACGGAGCAAAGTGGTACAAATTAAGATGTTATTGAGTCAGGCAGTGTCATTACGGTTGCCAGTTTACACTAATTAGTTCTCTAGCTTTGAATAAATAAATTATAATATAAATTATATAATAAATTAGGCCTTCCAGCTAAACACATTACTTTGTTAGGAGCATTGTTAGTGATTGCTATGGACAACTGGATGTTGAAAACCAGTCGCCATTTTGGATCAGGGTTCTTGGAAAAAATGTTTTTTGAATTCTGTATCTAATGGACATATTTCTGCTTGGAGTAACTGCAAAACAACCCTCCCCAAAACCAAACAGGATTTGTATTTATTCTCAGTAGGTCCAGGAGCTGTGGTTGAAATTGACATGCTAAAAAGTGCCATAGTCCTGTCCTCAGGATCACAATTCACTAAGCTTTCATATCAGTTTTGGCAATCCTACCTTGGATTAAGTAGGAAGCTCTATTTCCAGGATCGCTCCTTCCACTGGAGTTGTTCCACGAACACATTTTCACTCTCCACTGGTGTAGTTCAAATTCCTAGTGAACTCTGCAAAGCTTCCCATGTACATGAGTAGTCCCTTAGAAACGACTAGAGACTAGAAGTACCTGTAGAGTAAATCAGTACAGGCCTGGATTTGAATCAGAAGCTGCTGTCAAAAATATCCTAGTTATCTCACATTACTTTCATGATGTAAGTGGGTACTTCGAATTAAATTGTTCTGTTCCCCTTGCCTCCTTCCCATTTTCCCTTTGTCCAACTTGTCTTTTCCTTACAAAGAGAAATGCCACATCCTTTGTCCTATTAGATCATTAGCATCTTGGCAAAGAACCCCAAGACACTTTTGCAACAAATAGCCATAGGAAGGCTGTGGGATCTAGCTGAGAAATGCTGCAGGACTGCTGTGAGGGAGTTGCAAAGGCAGCTTGTTGACATAAGGAGGACCCTGCAGCTCAACTGCTAGCAAAGAAAGAGAGACCAGGACCTCCCTACTTTTTGTGTCAAGACTCAAAACCTGGGGAATCCCTGTGTGCCTTGCTCCTGACAGGTGATAATTTGCATTTGGGACCCCCCTTCACATGTTTTTCCTGAATTGACAAACCAGGAGGAGCACTCAAAAAACCACTTGGGATACTGTCCCCTTAGCAAGGCAGGCAGAGATTTCACCATACCAACAACCTAACTGCTATGCCTTTGGCAACTTGCTGGCTCACTCTGTAAGCCTACCTCAGTGAAGGAAAGCTTTTACTCTCAGTTATCTTCTGTTGGATGTGGTCAGTACTGTTGGATAGTAGTTGTGTCCAAGTTGGAATACAGCTGTGGGTTACAAATCCTTAGGACGCAGCATTTGAAGTGAATACAAGTTTTTGAAGTGAACATGAGTTCTCATCTAGGCTAAAACCATAAGGTGCACATGGAGTTAGAGCTCCATTTGAAGGATTTGGGCCACAAGAATGAAGGAAGAATATTTTCAAGAAGTACTTTGAAATTCAGATATCTCACATGGGATTGAATGTAATCATTCAAGGAAACAACTATGAGCAGGGCCAAGACAACAGGCCTGTTGCACTAAGAGCAGTTTATCTGTGCCAAAGTCTCCTACTTCCCATGTAACCTCATAAAGAAAACTCCTTAATCAAGTCATGTTCCAGCTGGCTATAGCTGTCCAGAGGTACATACTTTTTTATAGCTCTTAGCATAGTTTAAAATGCCCCATGTGATAATCTAAGTGTTCAGAAAATAAAAATAATGCCATGGGCAGGCTAACTATTTGTATCATATTGCAATGACTGAGATCTTGGGTTACATGTGGTCTAGGTTAAACCTAAGGTCAGCAGATGACATAAAACAGAGGTTACGGTTCAAAAAGTGGGCTTTGAACATAGCATGATCACATCGGTAGGTGGAAATTTGCTTAATCCTGACTCTTGACATGGTTCTGTGCCTCCAAAGGTAGCTTGGTTTCCCCTCCTGTAGTTCTCCAGATGGGAACTGGATTCAGGCAGGTGAAAAGAGAACACCAACCTAGAATGAGAGCAGAAGCAGGAAATTCCTGCCCAAGATCTTTCCTCTGTCTGCCTACCTCACATTTTTCCACCAAGCTCACCATGCAGCCTCCTTGCCTCCCAGGTTACAGCCAGAGATGTGGATTTTCAAAGTGCTTGGGATGTCAAGAAAGATGCACACATGAGGCCTTGCTCAGGAGGGGAAGGAAAATTCTTCCAGAGCTCCCCAGGGTGTAGGTGCCTCATCTCCCAGGTACAACAGGACAGTAATGGCACTGGGAACGCCACAGCTGGCTCTGTGACAGTGTGGTTACTTGGGTACTCCCGAAGTTGTCAGACTGGTTATATTTGGTTGCAAAGGTGAAGAAGAAAAATAAATAAAGTTATGAAACATGTTACATAATGTTATTTTACTTACTCTTCTCCATTTTCTCCAGAATTCCCACAATTAATCCCATGTAGAAAAATGCATTAAAACTTTGTTCTGCTGGGAAGGGGTTTTTCCCATGTCAGTCAGTAAATCACGGCCCCCTCCCTCCCAAATGGTTATCCTCCTCTGAAGAAGGGCCATCCAGTGAGGCCAGAACACTGGGCTGTTGCCAGGCTGCCCTTTGCAGGGCAGGCATTTGGGCTGCATTATTTCCATGCTGATGAACTCATTTCATGTCTCCAGCAGCACCGCTTTGTGGGAGACTAACGGCACTTCCACCATCATCCATTCACAAGAGAAGACCCAGCTCCCACAGGGGGAACTTGGTATTAAAGGAATGTAGAAAATACAGCAAGTGTAATTCATCTTTATTGACTGGTAATTAGTGATAAACCTAAGTCAGGGATAAGCCCTTTTAAACAGCAAGGCACTGTGTAAAAAAAGGATTTTTTTCTTTTTTTCTGACAAACCTGCTGCATATCCCTTTCAACAGATGGTCCCTTGTTCCTTGTTAAACAATGAATTTCTATCACTTCATCTGTCTGACAACCACTTACAGAGATAGATGTCAGGTGTTTAGATCCTTATGAAGACAGGCTGAAGGAGTTGGGGTTGTTCAGCCCGGAGAAGAGAAGGCTCAGGGGGATCTCATAGTAGCTTCTCAATACCTGAAGGGGGCCTGCAGAAAAGCAGGGATAGGATATGTGATGGAAGAACTAGGAATAATGGATGTAAATTGGAAGAGTGGGGATTCAGGCTAGATATAAGAAAGAAATTCTTTACAGTGCGGGTGGTGAGAAACAGGTTGCCCAGAGAGGTTGTGGATGCCCCCTCTCTGGAGGTGTTTAAGGCCAGGCTGGATGAAGCACTGAGGAACCTGATCTAGTGGGAAGTGTCCCTGCCCACAACAGAGGGGCTTGGAAGTAGATGATCTTTAAGGTCCATTCAAACCCAAAGTATTCTACGATTCTATGATTTCCTGTGCCGCTCGTGCCTCCTTCACTTCTCAGCACCGGCTCTTCGTTGTCCCGAGTCATCCCAGTCGCCCTTCCCTTCCTCTGCGGGCACCGCTGGGCGTTTAATGACCACTCATTTCACCCCTGGCCAGGCCCTGGCCGTAATGAGACGCACCCCCCGCGGGCCCCTTTTTTGGAGGAGTTTCAAAAACCCGCCGCGGCGGTTGCGCCTGAGGGATGGTCCTGCCTCAGCGCCCTCTGCCGCCGCTCCCGCTCCCACCTGCGCCGCCCCGCAGTTCCCTCGGCTCCGCCGCTGTAAGGGCACGGGGCGGAATGTTCCAGCCGTCTGTGGCCGTGAGGCAGCAGTTCAGCATCACTGCTGCCGAGGAGCTGCGGGAGAGGCGCGGGGGAAGCTACGTGGTGGGCGCGGAGCGGGGAGCGGGCTGGGCGCGGGTGGTCTGACAGGGTGCGTTTGCAGCAGTACTCGCTGTGCCTGGAGAGCTCGGCGAGGGCCGGAGAGGGGTAGCGGGGCGAGGGGACAGTCCGAAACTTTCGGTGCGGACAGCCCAGAGAGGTAGCGGCCCTTCAGCCAGGCCCAGCTACTCTGAGAGGCTGCGGAGACAAGGGCTCACGCAGGCCCAGTGGGGGCAGCGTATTGTTTCCGCCCGAATTTGCATTATTAAAGCCTTTCTTCGTGCCAAAACCCTTGGAAGACGCCCCTGGTTCTGACCCACGTCCTGCCCTAGCACCGGGACTTGGTCCCCGTCCCGGTTCCCCTGTGCTGTTGAAGGGACAGAGCTGCAGCTCCTGACGCACCTGTGTTTGCGGGGTGAAGCCCATCAGTGGCTGAGAGACAAATCCAACGCAAAGCCACCAAGGGGTGTGTCAGAAGGACATGGTAAGCTGACTTAGTGGGACATGTTGACCAAACAGCAACAATGGCCTCCAAGTATCTCTTTTCCTCAGCCTTTGGAGGAGAGGTGCAACTGTTTTGGTTTGGGCCTTTAATCCTGCAAGAAACTCTAGAAATAGTGTGCAAAGGTCAGTCCAGGCCAATTGCAGGGGTTTTTTTTTTTTGGACAAGCCTGGGATTAATTAAGTGTTGGATTGTTTGGCTCAGATTGCCTAAATGTGTAGCTCAGGAGTCACCCTTTCCACACTAGGCAATTGCAAAACAGCTGGAACACAGTTCTGGAGTATTCTGAGAAATAGTGGACCTCGGGAACATACATTGTTCCAATGAAGTGGATTATTCACATTAAGGTGAATCTATCTGTTCATATCTCTGCTTTTGTTTTGTTTCTTGTCCAAGTTGCCTCTACCCCTTTCCCCTCTAGCCTTTCGCTAGCTTTCTCAGAAAGATAAAAAGGAGCATGTGATGTCGGGCTTTTCTGTGGAGGCAGAGTGGTTGCCAGCTTTCTCTTGGCTAGCCTGATCTATATGGCTTTTGCCAATCTTTAGTTTGTAGCTAAATCACTCTTCTATTAGCCTGGGTACACACCTTCATCCCTGCTATGTAGCCTTACTTTACCCTGACAACCCTATTTTAGTGTCTTGTTTGGTGAATGCTTCTTGTGGTAGTGGATTAGGTAGGTATCCCTCCTTTTGGTAGCCTCTTTGCTGTGCTCTCAGTTACAGTGATAGGACTAGTCTGGGGCAGTTTTTCAGCCAGGCAACCCTGGATGAGGATTAGTCATGTCTGTCCCAACTCTGTGTATCTGCAAGCAGCTGGAGCAGCAAAGCTAAAAAGCAGCTGAGTCAGCAGCAGGGCTGCCTTGGGAAGGAATATTTGCTGAGGTATGCTCTTGTGCCCAGCTCTGCAGTTCTTTTCCCTGGGGAGGGCTCTTGCAGTAATATTTTGGTTTTGTTAATGGAGCATTTTGGATAACATCTGAATTCATAAGCCAGCTTATGTATTTGCTTACTTTTTCTTTAGGGCTTACTGTTTCTTGGTCAAGAGGCTTTAACTTCATTAATGCTGCCAGCAAAATCTTTCCCTCCTCTGTAACTGTTTCCCTCTTGCTGGGCTTTATAACTCATGAGCTGATTTTTATTTTTAATTTCTTCATTCCTGCTGTTGGTGGCTGCTGTACTTGGTCTTGAAGCTTACAGCTACGCTGCTGTCCCTTAATTGTCTTCCCTGTACTTATGTGAGATTGCTCATCTATAATTACTATATCCTGTTCTTATTTTTACTTGACATACTTGAAAAATGTACAGATGCAAGAAATCCTAAACTCCAGGATACAGTAATTTTATCCTCTTAATCAGATCACACCTGGTGTCCACAGAGTGCCACAGATTTAACAATTCTATGATAGTTGAATACAGATCATGAATTAGAAATAAGCTTCCCCCATGGGCAGATTTCTGTATGATTATATGTGATGGTATTTCTTCAACACCACTCCAGAATGGAGAGGATTTGGTTTTGGCCTGTGTTGGATGTGATGGTGGAATAGGAGTGCTTTAGAAATCATTAGCCTGAAGGAGATCAGAGGCACAACTAGTCCACCATCTGAATGCTCCTCTCCTAACTTGTGGTACAAAATCGGGACACTGTTTGTGATGATGTGCCCTACCTGCATCTTTTCTCTTGTGCATTTCTCTGCTCTCCATCACTTCATATTCTGAGAGTTCTTCTATTTGACACTCCCAGACTCCATTCCTTGCTGTCTCCTAGAGCAGATATTCTCTGCAAAAGGGCTATCTGTAGGAAGCAACTGTTCAAAAGTTAGCAGTAGGCAATATAGTGTAACAACATAAGAGACTTTGGATGTGCTGTTGAATGGGGAGGTGCAGGTATACCCACACCGAGCAACATTTCCTTACCTTAGCTCGGAATGGGATTCACAACTGATTCCAAGGCACATGGTATAAAGGGAGATGTGCAAAAGCTAGAAAGCTGACCTAAAAGAGAACTTTCTTAGGGCTGGCAGAAATGCTGAAGAGAGTAGTGAAACTTAGCTCATGTGGAGAGAGGTACTTGGCTGTGGATTGCTAGAAGGTACCTGACATCTGAGGATTTGATTCCTTGGTCTTAGGGAGATGGACTTTGTGTTGGCTGTAAGAAGGTTGTCCAGAGGTGGCTCTACCTTCTTCCCTTTGCTCCTTTTTTTTTAGGAGCTAGAGCAGTTAATTGTGGGAAATCCTGTTTTCATTTACTCTTTTGTCTGAAGAATTTAGGTATCAAGTATTTGCAGAAAGGACAGCTGAAGGATCAGTCTCTCTTTGCTTGGGATGAATGCTGTATACATTGGGCAGCATTCCTTATTGTTTGCACTTGCTGAACTAAGAATTATGTAGCTGTGAATTGCTTTAGCAGAAATATTATGGTAGATGGTTGTTCATTTTGATGATCTAGGCTGTGGCCCTAGATCCTCAAGAACAGGTAGGCAGTACTCTGTACTGTAGGGATGTTCTCCTCTGGTTTCAGTTGTGTGTGGACAGCACACTGACCAAAGCTGTGGGTCTCTATTCTGTTTATGGACAGTTAAGGCTCTCTTGGAAGAATATACAACTGACAGGAACTGCTACAGTAGAACTAGAGATTACCTGGACAGTAAAACACTAAAAATGTTAATAGGTTTCCTCAAAATTGAATGGTTATGAAAGGTACTGTGATCTTTATATTTGGCTTTTCAGTTTGGCAGCTGCTTAGCAAAGCTCTAAACAAATATCGTAATGAATGTATATTCTCCTGTAGGACCGAAATGAACAGATAATTTATTGCAACTGTTGGAGTTCACTGTTTTGCTTCCATGGCAAAGCATAAATAGGAACCATACTTTGTAGGACTAAGTGAAGTGCAAGACTAATGGATTCTGATCATGTTGCCAGCCTCTGCTGAGTCAGATAGCAGCATCTATGATTGGTATGAATGGCTGTTGGGAACATGGTTCTGAAAAATCTGTCAATCACAATAAAGCAATTGGTAAAAAGGAATTAAATACAGAAAAAAAAAAATTACACTTTGTTAAGCCAGTCATGTACCAGGATAGTCTTGTATCTTTGGTTACTTGGATAGTTTCTGCATGCATTTTAATTTTCACATGAAACATGATTAAGCATTTTTCATCTTAGGATGGGGTCTCCTGTTTTTTTAATTGGGTATCTGAGAAGGAAATGCCCAGAGGCCTGTAAATTCTGTATATAAACCATACATAATAGCTTTATAGTTCTAATGCTCATGTGTTTTTTTCAGATTAGCAGCTTTGTTTCTGGTGCTCTGTGTGACTTTGGTACTTGTACACTTAGAATGATTGATTCTGGTCAAATACATTTTCAAAGTTATGGTATCTCCTGCTGAGGTGAGGAATAGTTATTACAGAAAAATGAAGAAGAAACGGCACTGACTGTAGCAGGTGTTTTTATTCCCCTTTTTGGAGAGATTAGCTATGAGAGTTTAAAATTGCCATGCTTAGAGAAGCTGCTCTTTCTCTTTTAGGTAGCAGTCTCAGAGGAAGAATCAGTACCTCTCCTACCAGGTTGTAACATGCTGTCTGGGCTTCCAAGCACAGCCAGATTGAAGTTTGTTTTTGTTTTGGTCTCCTGCCTTCTGGTTTTACTGCCACTTGCTCTTGAAGCTGCCTCTGGGGTGGGAAGTTGGAAGTGAAGCTGTATCCAACCTCTGTGTTGGGCTACGAGGCAGGACTGGCCCAAGCAGCTGCTATGTGCTGCTGGCAGGAGATGCACCTAGTGTCAGCAAGGAAGCTGCTTGATCAGGCATGCAGAGAGGCCACAGGATGGAAGTCCTCCCCTTGGACAGTTTGTGGAGCAGGATGGCTTGTAAGTACCAGTCTGTTCAGGAAGGTCTAGTCAAGAGAAAAGGCCTGTACACAGTATACCCTGGCTTGGGGCTGCGGCACACATCTTCTGTGGAGTGGCTTTAGATTGCAGATAGAAACTTAGAAACAGATTTTGGGTAGGAGATCTACCTCTTATGGTGGTGTTGGCTTGGCAGGACAATAGGTGGTTGGTGCCAGGCACCAGCAGGTGTAGTGCTGTTGCTGAATAGCACTTGAAATCTAGCCTAGGCAGTTGGGTTGTGAAGACAAATATTGTCTAGTTTCATTCAGCTAGAATGAAAACTCATGCTGGTGGCTGATAGTCTGGTGGACTTCCAGCACTGTGCACAAATGCACTCTAAGTTTATGGGTGTTTTTCTATTATTCTTTGAGGTGTGAAGAAGTCTAATGAGCTGGGAGAAGTTTCTCTTCTCTGTAGCCCAAATACCAAGGATATGCAAGTGAATTTCAAGAAGCTTACCAAGCCATAAATACTAAGATGAATTAAATTATTTTTTTAAGTAGGCCAGAATCACTCTTGTGCAAGCTGATGATAACAGGCAGCACAGCATTGCATAGGTGAGGCACACCCTGAATGCAGAGGGAGGAGAGAAGACCTTGAATACAGAGTGACTCTGGCTGGCCAACTTCTTGCAAATTTTTTGCTGTGTCTCCTCAGTTTGCCTGCCTGTAGGACAGAGATAATATTTTTCAGTCTCTAGAGGAAGATCTCATATATGAAGGACTTTTTAGATTAAAAAGTACTTTATACCAGCTATTACTGTTGGCTTTACATAAAACCAAAGCACGTAGTGTTATCTCTTTTATGCTGTATATCTTGGAGCAATTCATGCATATCTAATAATCAAGAACTTAGTAGTGTGTTGCCAACGTAAGGAAAGTGGAGTTGTGAGAACACTTTATGCAACAAGAAAAAAAAATTATTGTTAATTCTTGCAGTAGTAATAATTTTCTTTTTTCTTTAAGCTTCAGCTCCTGGATTAGTGTGAAAGACGTGAGCAGCCTGATGCCTGAGGGGAAATGTCGTCTTTCACAGGATTTAGTGACACTAATTGTCAGTTCAACATAGGTGCTCAGAATTTAACTAGTAGTAATGTCTCAGTGTACTGTAGAAATCTCGTTTTGCTGTTCACATCCTTTTGGTTTAGATGAAGGAATGTTTCCAGGTAGACTTGCTGCATTTTGCTGTGCTCAGTAATGTGCGTATAGTGAGGGTAAATGTTAGCACATCTTTCTCTTGAGATAATTTGTGTATAGCAGAGAGTTTGTATACTTCCAAGTGACAAAACACTGCCCAAGTCTACACTGGACCTATCTTATGGTAACATAAGATAATGTAATTATGGTTCTGTAGTTCTTTCTGTTTATAAATGAGGTAGAGTTTTTACAGAGACATTATTAGCTAGCTGATACATCTGGAGGAAGAATCAAACTTTCAGATAGTTTGTGTTCCTGAAAGACTTTGTTTTGTTTGTGTTTCATATTGTCAAAAGAAAAAAAAAAGATTATCAGATAAAAGTTACAGCCACTGAGCACAGGTGAAATAATGAAAGTGTCTGAGATAGTTGGCAACTTTTGCCCCTAACTTGTGCTATTAATAAGTAGCTCTGTGCGCATAGATGAAATCCCATATAGACATATGGGGAAGAAAGATCTTGTTTGTCCTTGAGGTGTATAAGACTAGCAGTTAAATTTAATACAGTGCTACTCTTCTGAGTTGGAACAGGAGCTTTTAAGTGGTGTGACTGTAAAAATGAGAAGCCCATCAAAAAAGGCTGCTCACTTGGGCTATCTTCTGGTGGCTGCCTGGGCAAAGGCCCCCTTACTATGGGCCCTGCACATATCAGTGAGGTGCTGGGTGGATATCCCCATGCCCTTTGCAGGTCATCATGTCTTCCTGTTGAAACGGGAGGACATAGAGAATTCCATGGAAACTCAGAACATTTTCCTTTGGCTGTTTTGCAGCTGAGGAAGCTTTCTAGGTGTTCTGTGCCTGCTTTTTGTCTTAAGTTCTACCTGGCAATAGCCAAGTCAATGGCAGATGAGAGATGGTTGCAACAGGAGCAGTACCTTCAGAATGATAAATTTGATTGTAACAACATCTTTCAAATGTGGGGCTTAAACTTTGGTGGATGTGTCAACAATTGTAACTGCAGGTGGTTTACCTTATCTGCTGAGCTGAGTAAGTAAGGCTTGGGCTCAGCATTGCAACCCTGTTCATCTCGTATTCTCTGGCTCTAGAACAGCAGTATATTATATTTTCCTTATTCCTGAAGCATCCACCTTTCTGCAACTTTCACAAAATGGGTACGGGTTCAGTTTTATGTTAAACTTAACCCAACTAGTCTTGGTGACAATCTGTGCCTTAGTCATTTTCTGTTCTTCCAGACCAGGGAACTGTGCCACCCATCCCTGCTGCTTTGTCAGAGCTGACAGAGGCTTGGGTGTGAGAACTCATGGGTAAAAGTGTCAGAAAAAAAAGGCACTTGGAGTAGTAGAAGTGTAATGGTGCGTTTGATATGGTGGAAGGAAGGGATGCCATTCAGAGGGACCTCTGGAAAAGGTTGGAAAACTGGGCTCAGGTGAACCTAATGAGGTTCAACACAGCAAAGTGCAAGGTTATGCACTTGGGCCGGAAGAACCCCAGGCACCTGTACAGGCTGGGAGGAGTGGTCCTTGAGAGCAGCTCGACAGAGAAGGACCTGGGGGTCCTGATGGACGAGAGACTTAACATGAGCCAGCAGTGCCCTCTAGCAGCTCGGAAAGCAAATGGGATCCTGGTCTCCATCAGGTGAGGGGTGGTCAGCAGGGATAGGGAGGTGATTGTCCCTCTCTACTCGGCTCTTGTGAGGCCCCATCTGGAGTACTGTGTCCAGGTGTGGAGCCCTCAGTACAAAAAAGACATAGAGACTTTGGAAAGGGTCCAGAGGAG
>VZTY01017947.1:0-12802 GCA_013400935.1 Turnix velox | reverse complement strand
CGTCCTTGGAGGTGTTCAAGGCCAGGTTGGACGGGGCCCTGGGCAACCTGATCTAGTGAATGTGTTTGTTTGGTGGCCCTGCTAGGCAGGGGGGTTGGAACTACATGATCCTTGAGGTCCCTTCCAACCCGGGTCATTCTGTGATTCTGTAATGTGGAACTGGGCTCTGCATAGACCTCTTCCCTCTAAGAGTTTTTTGGGAAACTTGTGAGAATTATGAGAGTTTGTAGAAAAATTAAATCTTAGGCACAATGTGTTGTGTTATAAACCAGGTCTGCAGGATACCTGAAATTCATCTTGTGAAAACCCCAACACTTCAATCATTTCAACTGGCCATAAAGAGGAGTGTGTAAAGGAATGAGCTCAAAGGGGTTTTGTAGCAGTTGGCTGCAGATACTTTGCGCCAAGACTTTGCAAAAGAAGAACTCAAGTCTTTAAAATCTTAGTTATTTTATGTGTCTCACTTGAGTATTCAACAGTTCCTTTAGAGTTACTGGCCATGAGTGGCTATGGAGTTACATGGTCAAGAACCTTACTGTACCTCTGCTTTAGCAGAATTGCAACACTGTTTTGCACTGTCCACAGCTTCAGTTATTTAACAGGCTAGTAAAGGTAGCTGTGCAGAAACCAAAGGATGAATAAAGTAGCACTGGCTGATCAAACAACAATCTTGCTGTGGTATACCTTTCTTTTTTTCAGGCTCTAGCTATGTTTTTCATCTCTTGGCTTGGTTTGGTGTCCTTCCTCTTGGTTTGCAGTTACATTGGATTCAGTTATTACCAATAGTATGTCTTCATATGTTTGGGTTTTTTTGATGAAAGCTATAACATGTAAGTTTTTTGGAGTTGTCAACCAAACTGTTCGTTATACAAAGGAGTAGAAATATTATCGGAAGGAAGGAATTTGTGGATTCCTTTGCTGTCTTCCTTTCCTTGTGTTCCCAGTTTATTGATCTGCCCTGTAAAGAAGTGAGTTCCAGTGAGTGCTCTCTGTGAAGCCTGGGTGGCAATAATGAAAGTACTGCTATTGTTTGGTCCATGCATGAACTTGTTTCTCATGTGGAAAAAAACTATTTGCTTTGGTTTTATATCCTGTGGTATATCTGATGAATCTTTTTCCTCTGAGCAGTTCCCAGAAGAGTCTTTGTGAAAGCTCAATAGAAGGATTACACACACTCTTGGATTTTGCAATAGTAAATGCTTTTTGGTAGTGTCAGTGCTTTGGACTGATAAGTGTATTGATGACTGCTGTGAAAATGTCATGTTCTCTTACCTTGCAACTGTAGTGATGAGTGGAATTGGGCATCTATTTGAGTTGTTGTAACCTAGATGACTTTTGAAGTACATTTTTAATGTGATCCATGACATGTATGCTTGTTCTTTGGCAGGCCTGGAGCCTGGATATCTCTTGCTTGCATCTGACTACTGCAGATGCCATATATTCCACTTCTTTCCTTACCTTCTGTGTTCTTTCTAAGGATAGTAGTGTTTTGGAGCAGGTGGGTGCAGTGTGTCTCCAGCAGCATTTTCAGAGAGGATCTGCTGCTTTAGTTTTCTGGGAAGTGTTTTCTGTGATGCTGTAACCTCACTTGTAGTGAGTTGTTCTGGAGAGAGGGAATGTTTTGAAGGACCGAGTAAGTTTTATGACTTGAAAGCTCTTTGCTTGGTATGTGTGATTAAAATATATAAATGGAATTCTGAGAGGCTATATGAGGTGAAGTATTCCTAATAAATACTAGAAAGGTTTTCTTCTATGTAATGTAAATAAAAAGATATAGTTTATTTAGTCTCAAATTCAAACCTACTGAAGTGCTCAAGATAGTAAACTAAAATCCCTTTTTTGGTTAGGGTTTTCTTTTGTGAGAAGCAGTCTCTTTAGTTCTGATCCAATGCCTGTTATAGCCCTAAAGATAACTCCCAGCAATTACTGCTGAGTCTTAATTAGCCTTGATGAGATAACAGGCCTGTTAGAAAGTTAAATCCATCAGAAATGCCTGCAGTTTGCCCCCAGATGCTGCCAACTGACTTTCTTGGGCAAAGTTCTGGCAGGAAATAACTCTTTAAAATACATTTTTGTAGTGTTTAAAGTTGTCTATTGGCATGCCAGTAACATTCAGTGAGAAATGATGTTACATAGTTTAGCTTTTTCTTTACTGTATACCCTTTTGGTGAAGATGGGTAACTTAATAAGTTCATGTGTAATAATTGAATTGTGTTATGTACTTGTGTGCATGAACTTATTAAGGCATGTGATGCCTGTGATGCCAAAATCAGTTATTTTGTAGAGTTATAAGGTGTAATAAGAATTACACCTTAAATATTAGTGCAAGTTCTGTATGTTCTCACTATCTAAAATTAACCCAAATTTCTGCTCCATAATAGATTTTAATGTGCAGTGTTTAGTGCTTGGTGAAGGCGAGAGTTCTCCAGCTCCTTTTGTTCATAGTTTCATGGTTGTGTTTACATAAATTACTAGATCATAATATAATAGCAGTAGTGCTTTTATGTATTCTTTCATTAATCTAAAGGAAAAAATCCTGGGAGAGACTAAATGCATCCACTGTGGGTAGCTGTATGCAGTGCCTTAATTCAGCTGTCAGTTACACCAATGAAGTATTTGTTTTGGGTGTAATAAAATCTCACTCAACAAACTGGCTTGGTGCGTGTTCCAGATTTTATTAGGATGTTGTGACTCGTGAGGCATTTTATGACACGGTGATAAGATTTGCATAGCAGCATTGAAAGACATGGATTAAAGCTCATGTTTAAAGCACCTCTGTATTGTTCTTTCCTTCCCTATTGTTGAATGTGCCTAGGCAGTATTGCATCCTTAGTGTTGCTTAGGAGTGAAAGCAAGTTAGGGTCTCAGCATTACTGCTACTTAGTGTTAAAACCAGGCATTCCTCCAAACTTGCTCTTGTTTATGTTACACTGCAAGAGGGATGATGAAGGAATAAAATTATTAAAATGATGAAATGGCATGCTGCTTTCTGTTAGTGATGTGAAGTGGCTTGGACTAGTCTGTCTTGGCTGCCTGAAACAAGTTGGTGCACTGCTGTACAAGCGACCTGCCAGCGAAGATGGGAGAAGTGGCAGAGGGACTGCACTGATGAGTGGTGATGAACAGGAAGCAGGCAGCCTCTTCTCTGATGCCACAGTGAGCACAGATCTGTCTGCAGGTAAAACCAGTGTAGCTTTTATAGTAGAAAGTTTAGATTTTAATAAAATGAGATGGTAGGAAACGAGAGATGAATGAAATTAATTGGCTAGTTTTTCTCAAAATTTCTACTGCCAGCTTTTTTCACCCTCACTCATATCTACCACTGTGAGAATAGACATGTCCTCTTGAGTAGCTAGATAGTGCTTGATTTTCTTGACTTGTCTTAAAAACAGGAGTATTCAAGCTTCTGTCTGAAGATGTTTGTGTGTGTCACTGACTGAAGATGCAAAGGAGAAATCAGACTGAATTTAAGACTTTTTTGGTCCTTGTCCTCTGTTTTGCTTCTGAATGGAGTTGTGAAGATGTGCTGAGATGGTCCCTGGAGTGGGCATGCTGTGTGAGGACCATGGCTTTCATGCATCTACTTTGTGGCATCACACCAACCAGCTGTATCCCCCGATCAAGATTTTCAAGTGTAGACAAGCCCATGCAGGTGAGCCTTGCTTTCTAGGCCCCTTTTTTCCCTAGCAGCACTTGTTCTGGTTTGCTCCTTGGAGCAAGCGGGCTCTAGCTGTTTCCCCAGCAACCTAATTGCATGTGAGAAGCTGTCAGGGAAGCAGCTTGGCATGGTGGATGCTTTGCTCAAAATGAACATCACTGAAATATTTACCAACACTATTGTGTAATTGAGTTGAACAACCTAACCTGTTACCTCCCTGCCTGGAGCTGGAAACACAGATTGAGTATATGGCCCCCAGTCCCTAAATACAAATAACATGGTTCTGGTAAGTCATTAATGAGATGAGAGAATTGTGGCTGTGTTTTATTGTTTTTTCTTTTTCATCAGGACAAAGAGAACATAAGCAGGTTTACTCATCCCTGTCAGTCTCATTTTAATGCAGCTTACCTGTATCCTTGGATGTAATCTGAAGTAATGGTTTTTTTTGGGGGAGGTTTTTGTTTGGGGGCTTGCTTTTTCTGTGGATGTAGTGGAAAATCTTTCACCATCTCTGTATTTTTCTGCATTCTTTTATTAGTGAGTGAGTGTGCTTCAATCTACTGGGCAGACACACAGGGAGCAGTAGGTAGCAGTTCTTGATGTTCCAGGTGATTTTTTCCATAGGTAATAGTGACAGCGTTATGATGATATTCAAATAAGTGGTATTAAGGGATACAAGAAATTATCAATTCTAGTTACATGACATGTGCTCTGAGTTCTAGGAGCAAAAGTGTAGGGAACACAGAAAGCACTACTGAATATGTACTGTAGGCAAAATACAGGTTGGTTTTTTTTTTAGTGTTGGTATATGTTTTGAGACAATAACTCCACTGCTTTTTCCAAAACTAAAAAAGCATCTTGGGAACATCTGAACTTTCCTGACTCACTGCTGCAAATTTCTTCAAGTATTTTTCTGTCCATTTTGGAAGTGGTTGGGATCACCACGTGCACTCACTAAAAGGATTATTGCTAACACTGATGAATGCTCTTCCCTTGTGCTTTGTATTAAACTTATGCTGTATTCTCTTGTGTTATTCTAGGGACATGTCTGTATTTGTATTTCTTCACTTAATGCTGTCTTCTCCTACCTTAGACTGCCCTATTTCCTCCTTTTGTTTTTATGTAAGTAATGTTTTTTTGTTTCAACAATACTTTGCTGATAAGAGGCTAAACACAAATATTTTTGGCACTGAACAATGTGTGGTGTTCTGGCATGGACACTTCTGCTTTCTGAAGTAAAAGCATGTGATAAAGAGGGAAAAAAATCCCCAATCCACCAGTTAAAGATAATTTTTATTTTTTGGTTTACTGTGTCATAGCCATATTAAACGGCAGTCAAAACCTGGAGATAAGGAGGTAGGGAATTCGTCTCTACAACTGCAGCTTTGTCTGTAGTTCAGTGAAGTCAAATAAGAGAAAATTTTAGCAGATTTTGAAAGCCTAGAAAACTCTGTTTTAAGTATTAAGCTATGGTACTTAATGTGACCATTCTAGACAGGGCTGAGATTTTTTCCTGTAATACAGCCTTCTTTGTAGTTTCTCAAAATAATCTGCCTCCTACTATATCACATGATGTTGGAGAACTCAAACTGCTTGGAAGGAACTGCAAGTTTGGATCATGCTTCTTTTCCTGCCCCTCATGATTGCCAGGTAGAAAGGTTGCAGGCAGAGTGGGGTGCTGCAAGGTGGGACTCCCTTTGAGGGGCAGGAGGGTAAAGTGACCTTTGTATCTTTGGCCATGGGGTGCCATAGCGGACAAGGCTGTGAAAACTGCAGGAGCCACAGCAAGGATCTGTCAGAAGTACATACATAAAGTTCTCCATGTCCTTTCCCTGGTGGAGTTTGAGCATTAGCAGCCCGTACCCAGAAACACTTACTGCAGTGCATGAGACTTTACACTTGCCTTCACTAACCAGTGCTGCCGAGTCTTGAGTTGTGAACTAGCTATATAGTGACCTGCTTGCTCGTTGTCAAGAGATACATGTCTGTCTCATTCTGATGCTTGCATCCCATTATCTTAATTAAGAGGAATGTCTTGTGGACAAGAAGGAATTTAGTTTGATCATACTAACATAAATGTGTTGAGAAGAGATTCACTTGTTTAGTAGGTACAATTAGCTGTCAGGGCATGCAGCTAGGTGAAATATTCGGTGTCAGGAAAATCTGTGGAAAGTCTATTTTAAGAAAGACTGATTTGGTGTTCTTCAAGACCTTTTTCTTTCACGTACCATTCTCTAAACTTTTCACATCTTCTTTTAGATGTGGAAGAAAACACATTTTGTTTGCATGTGATCTTACCTTGATATAACTTAAGGCAAATGTACTGTAATATGTGGTCTTTTGGATCCAAAAAAGTTACCAACCTGAGATGAGTCCTACATCCTAGCATGTTCTTTAGGATATCCAGAGGAGGGTAACAGAGCACATAATGCTTTTACTGACATCGCAGGGGTCAGGAGATGCTCCTATGTAGGGGTTCTATGAAGACTCTCTGGAAGGTACTGAGAGTACTTGAAACCTAAGGGCTCTTCAGAAGTCTTCCACCAGTTTAGCAAGGTGCATACAAGAAACTACAATGTAATGTTACATGCAGTATGTACAATTACAGCATTTTCCTCTGCTATGACTCTTAAAGGGATTCATAATTAATAAAATTGTCAGAAGGATCACTGCTGCCCAATGATAAAGAATGGAAAGAGGAGCTGCAGTGATGAGTTTCTGCCACCTTATTCAGATGCATCCCCAACAGTTTTCAAACTAATACCCATCCTCTTGGAACACGACTGACCTGTCAGGTCTAACAAGGCATGGGACTTTTTAAGTTTGAGCTTGGGAATGCATTTTAGAGAATTACAAAGTCATGATGTAAAACCAGTGAACAATACTCCATTTCTATGCACTACCTTGTTGTTAGAAACATGTGCTTTACTTCTAGTCTGACTACATCTGTCATCAGCTGCCAGCCAATGGATCTGGCTTCTGTACTGTAGTTTACCAGACTGCAAATCATCCCTTTATTATGTCTAGACACAAGGCAGTTCTCTGAGGTCACTTACTATGAAGCCTGTTTTCTCATGATCTGAATGTTTTCACCTTTCTTCTTTATATCCCTTTACCCTTTGTGGTGATTTTGAACCTTGGGCACTGGTACTGCACTATATTCCAGAAGCAGTGACTCCAGTATATTGAGATACTGCAGATTTGTTATTTTTACTGAAGACTTTTCTATTTAAAGGTACAGGGATGCATTTTTTTCCTTTTGGTAATATTATGGCTTTTGAATATTACTATGCAGCTGTTTATCTGTCTTCTTTTTGGAGTCTCTGCTTCCTAGGACAGCGAATGATTTGTACTTACAGACACTGAGACACTGGGTAACCTGTGTTCAGCTTAACATCAAAGTCACCTTCCTCTAATTCTGCAGTATCTTTCTACTTGCTGTTCCACATATGGATTTTTTATTATCTGTGAGCTTTAACAGTAATTTTTGTTACTTGATATTTAGTAATCTTGGTTGGTTGTTTTGTTGCAGTAAATAGGGAGATGGAGCATCAGTATCTTCACAAAGGTTCTAGCAATATGGAAAGCAGTAAAAGTATTCCATTTCTAACAGGATACACTTAAGATACAAACCCAGAAAGCTTTTTTGGATGTTTACCTTGCTGATGGCAGCGATATTAGACTTGATATCCAGACACTGGACACTGCAGAAAGAATATTGGTAGTAATGTGTTTCTAGAGTTGTGCTGCAACGCTTTCCGTCAGAAGCAGGCAAATATTAAGGTAATTTCAGTCATGAAAGGGTAAAAACCTCTGTTTGAAGACACAAGAATATCCTGTGGTTTTTGAAGAGTTTATTGTGCCGGGGTGAAATGATTTGGGCCATGGCAGATTTTGCAGGTGAGGTGGAGGTTTTTTGTCCATAATTTATCTCCTGTTAATCTGACAAGCCTGCTTCTGCTTCTGTGGAACTTGGCTCTCAAGTTCATGTTTCCTTCACCTATGCTAGTGTCAGAAAACATTTACAATTTCTTATGGAGACGCACTTTTAAATAATCCTTTGCTTTGGTTTAGCAAAGTGTGGGTGCGAATTCTTGAACACCGTATTTGGAAATGGTCTAGTCTTGGCTTCTGCCCTAACTGGTACACTGCTCTTCACACTTAGTGTGCAACTGATTCATCTTGTTTGTTGTGCCTGCTTCTTTATTACTTGTTTTGTGGCCCCCTGTATTTGCTGTGGACCTTCCTTTGCAGTGTTGGCACAGTTTTAGCACCGTGGCTCTGAGATGTCTGTAACAGCTGCTGTGATACATGCAGTAAACAATTGCTAGTTGCGTTTTGAAACCACTAGCAACCAAATGTTGTTTACACAACTGGCTGGCTTGTGTTTGAAACTTTCAGCTGGGGTTCCTTCCTCATGCCAGGAGAGGAGTAGCAGCTGTGGCTCTGTGTATTTTTTTGTATTTGCTCGCATGTGCTTGAGCAAGGCTGAAGTCTCTTCCTCAGTTGCTCTGAATCTTACCAGCATTAAAAAGGTATATTCCTGCTTCCCATATTTGTCACTGAATCTGAATCTGTCACAGAATCTGAAACTTCCTTTTATAATACAGAAAATTGTGTACTTTATTTCTGTTGTTCCCTTGCAATCTGAGTTTGAGGTGCTTCTCAGGCGGTCATAGGTACAAGTGCTCTCCTCTGTCAAGCTGATGTGTGTTAATCTGGTGGCAGAACACACGGTGTCTATGCAAAGTTCTCATGAGGTATATAACACAAGGTTATATACCTTGGTGATAGTATTTTCTCATGGGCTTTGTACCACCTGAGGCAATACCAGGGCTAGTTTTTTCAGGTAAGTTAAGTGTCTGAGTTGGCCTTTGACCACACAGCATGAGACTTGTGAGGTGGGATATGCTGAAGGCAAACGTGCTGGGGGTGGTGGGTAGATAGGAATTTTGAATGAGGAGAGGGAAGCAGGTAGAACAAGGTGAAAGATGTAAGGAGACATTTTTAGATAGGAGTCTTGCATAGGGATATTGTGTAAGGAATGGATTTGATAATACAATTTTGGAAATCTTAATAATTTGGGCTTGATAAACTTGCTAGTTTTGCACTGAGTTAAGGTAATTTCCAAGCTAGACAGTGGTGCTGTATGATGCTTTATATATTGCATTTTAGGTCTTTATGTGACACTTGGAAGAAACAATGACATGTGAAATGCTGCCAAGTTGAAGCACCGTGGCTAGTTTCTTGAAGAAATTTCTGGGGATCTTTTAGCGCAGGGGCACACAGAATGAAAGATTATGTTTCTAGTATTCACTTAATTTTGTCTTTTGTAGTTAGAGATCTTAAACTTTCTTTCTGGTGTCTGAATTGAGCAAGTGATTTTTATGCTTTGCTGCCCTCTCCGGTAACAGCCTTGATGTTAACAAGTATATGGAAAAACTTCACAGATCTATTGTTTAATTTTTAACTTAGCTTGATGCCTACTTTTTTCTGTGCACAAAAACATGTCTGCTTTTTAAACAAGCTGATATGGCTGGAGAAGACCCTTCTGAAGTGTGGAAATGAGTGAATTTTCAGTGCTGTCACTGTGACACAGAGCTGGAGGTATTTCGGGATTGGCACACTTCAGAAGAAGACTGAAAAACAGTACCTTCCACCTTATGCTCAGACAAAGAAAGTCCAGCTTCTGCTTCTCTGACTAAAGTATGACTCCTGTCAGGTTATACAACCTGTCTAATGAGCTGATGGGTGTTCTCAGGAGTAGAGAGTTTCCTTGCAGCTGCTACGCCACTTTCCTGACCAAACACATAAGGTTATGGTCACTGCAGAATTTAGGCATGCTCTGATGACACTGTGTTAGGTTATGGCTGCTTTACCTTGTGCTTAAATTTTTCAGAACCTAAACCAGAACAAGACAATAGCCACAATCTGACTCAGTGGTCTCTATGCCTGATTTTTCTGTTCCCATTATCCCTTTTTGCAGCTGGTCCTACAAATTTCTGCATATTTCTGTTGGTACTATTTCTGCCCTCTTTCAGAATAAAAGTCAAGAGGCCACAGTGAATTTAAAACAGTCCAAGGATGATCCGTGTGCACTGTCAATAATGGAAGCTTAAAAGTACTGCAGTCTGCTCTTGTTAGAAGGCCTCACACAGAATTGTGGAACTCTGAAGTTAAGACTACTGATTTCAGTAAAGAGTGGTGACTTCCAGCTATTTTCTAGAAAAAACAAGAGGACTATTAGCTTGGAAAAATCCTGTAAAAATACATATTTGTGATGCCCATGAGCAACATTAGCTCAGAACATACAGTTCTCACTACAGCAGGATTTTAGATTTTAACAATAAAGATCTGGAATAACATAGCAGATGCTTTGTGTTAGAGAATACTTAAATGCATGTCAGAATAATAAACATTTTCTATTTTATTACATTTTTGTGTTCCTTAGAAACTAATGAAACTCCTAAGCGCCTGACCCTCTTTGTTTTCCAAAGGTTTCATCGTGCAAATGGGGCTGCCAAGAGAATTAATACAATGTTTTAGCTTATGTTTCTTTCAAAATCCTGATGATGGAGTGCTCTCTGGTAAGTTCTAGCTCTGCCTTGGATTTTCTTTGGCTGACTTGACCGAACCTGTACTCGGAGCAGAGTTTGTGTGAGCCTCCTTGGACTCAGGGTGAAAGATCCATCCTGTCTGATAAACCCCCTCAAATGCTCTCCCCACATGGTATGAAAAATGAAGCACAGCAATAGAATGTTGTAGAGAGGTAAAACTTTCACTTACGAATATGGTGTCCCCTTACAAGACATTTAGCAACTTTACCTGGGAAAGTTCCCATTTACATGGGAACTATCTGGGTAGGCATTTGGTCAGATGAACCATGCTTACAGTTTTTAATTTACAGGTCACATGCTGAGTTTAACAATGGGACAGGAAACTCTGTTGTTGTATTTATATGAAATGTCTGGCTTACTTTCCTTTATATCATGTCATGTTTCCTTTCTTAACTGAGAGAAGCTCTAGTTTAACCCCAATGGTACTGAGCATCCTGTAAATCAAGGTTGTAAGCCTCCTCATGGTCATAAAATGCGAGTGATTTGTGTTCTCATTGGTCTGTTGATGTCTGATTTCCCTTGTGGCAGGTGTGTAGATGAGGCTGGATCATGGGCAGGGATAGACTCTGGTCACCTTAGGGAAGTGAGTTCAGTCTCTGTCATTGGGTGTAGTGAAGCATTATAGCCTGTCTGTGTGGCCTTGGCAAGCAGTTTAGGTTTTTCTCAGTCTTCTGAAGATTTTTAAGGTGAAAGTCTGGTAGTAAAATTGGTCTTGCTCAGTGGGGTAGGAACATTACTGTCTTTATCAATTTGATTTATTATTCCCCTTCTCTCTCACTGTAAAGGGTATCTCTGAGTACAAAGGCTGTTGCTATGTCCCAGAGGTGTCTGGTTATCAGGCATTTTATATATTCTTCTATTGTAGTTGCAATTGGATTTATCTTTGCCTTGTTTTGTGATAGAATTAGGTACACAGGAAGATAGAAAAGTTATTAAATTAATTATAATTTTATGCATATTTGTTATTTCTCATAGATACAGCAAATAAAATAAATGTAATCCCTGATCCACTGCCAGAAGATGCTCATGTGCTAAAAATCACGTGTTTAACTATTCCACTGAATTGCATTATTGGCTGAGAAGTGAATGTTTACAGGTTTGGACCTTTAGATGTAATTTCTAAAATGTGCGGGAGGGACCTCTGAAGAGTGACATGCTTTTTTTTTTTTTATACATTAGTTACAGAGCTCTTGTCTGGTGTTCTGTTCAGGAAAAGGACCACTCCTAAAAGCTTGCAGTCATGTGTCCTTTAAATGTGGAAACATCACTCCAAGAGCATAGTCTAAAGGAGTATAGATACACTGTCAGTAATAAAGCTGTGTAAATTCAGAGTCGGAGAAGTAAGAAAGGTAACTAATGTCACCATTTACCTCAGAATCTGCATTTAAGTTCTTTTACAAAAGCACATTGCTAATGAGCATTAAATGATACATGAAAATAGCTGGACTTTTTCACTTGGATTTTAACCAAATATGCCTCTGATTTTGCCGCTTTTCCCAGTGGTGAAAAATTGGCATATCTTGAACTTATGTGAGTCTTCAGAGAATGAAAGAGTTGTACTGTAAGCTTGGAGCTGGGAAGTGGTGAGCAAGAAGCTTAAGAGAAACTGCTGAGATGCATGACAACTGCTATAAATAGATGAAGAAATCCTTTGAAAAACTTCAAGTCTTCAAGCTTCAGCAGCTTGGCTGCTTTTCTCTGAGGCCAGCATGTTGCTGGCATTTACTGATTTCTGTGTCTCAAATCTTATCACTGTAGTATTCCTGATGTGTCCTTTACTGCAGCTAGCTACTTATTCTTTCTCTCTTTCAGAATCTATAGAGAGATACTTGGTGATTGCTTGCCTCCTATATTTATACCTGCATAATGCAGTGATCACAAATTGGAATATAACTGTAAACAATATCCAGGAGTACTCCTGAGTTGAAAGCTGCAAGTCCATTTGGGCAGAGATGGATTAAATCTTATCTAAAGTGCTTGTTTCTATGTAGTAATAATACCCAAAATACCTGAGGCTGTATCTTGAGCATTTCTTTTGGTAAGTGTTCTGGTTTAAGCAGCAGATCACTGTTGCCCTTTCATTTGCTCACACTTTAAGCTTCTCAGTTATGTTGGCAGAACTGTGTGGGCAGACATAGTGAGCTGGAATGGTCAGCTAACTTGGCTGAAAAATAAGTTGCTGGCTACTTCTTACTTGGTTTTTCGGGACTTTTTTTTGGCCTGGGTCAGTCCCCCAGTCTGGTTTGCTGTGTGGCAAACAGTTGTGCTGACTTGTGGGTGAGGATAAAGCCTGGGGACAGGGAGTCTGGTGCTGAAGTACTGCTTGTCAAACAGCACCCTGAGGGTGGCGACAAGCAGCGTAGCTGAGCCCGTCTAGAGGCTTGCTGCTGTGGTTGTGGTCTGGTCTGCTTCTTCCTACAATGTAAAAGAAGAAAAGGCCTAATGAGTTGCACTGCCTGCATCAGATGTAATGCTAGAGTGAGGAGTGTGGCTGAGAGCAGAAGAGGCAGATAGAATCATAGAATCA
>VZTY01017943.1:56275-88661 GCA_013400935.1 Turnix velox | reverse complement strand
GGAGGTGTTCCAGTCCCTGCTTCATCTTTGAAAAGATTCATTCCTTTCACTTTTTGAAGAGCCTTTTGCAAAACTGCACCAAAAAACCTGTGGTCTGAGCTGTTTCTGACCAGCTGGACTGTAAGGAGACGATGTTGAAGGAGTCAAGATCACTTGAGCAGACAAAGGTGACCAAGTAGCTTGCAGGTATATACCATAGCCAGCTGGAAGAAGCTTTAGTTTGGTTTGGGGGGATGGAGAAAGGGAGGAAAAAGCATTTTCTCCAAGTTCCAACATGAACAAAAATAGCTGCAGAAGCTGTATTCAACTTCCAAAATTCATCAGCTATGAATGGCTAAATGCTGCTGACTAGAGGAAACATCCATGCTTGTGTACAAAGCAGAGCTGCAAACTCCTTTTGTTAGTCAACAGATGTGCACCACCAACCTCTAAGGAGAAAAATCAAACCCTGTTGCTCATTGCTGGAAAAATCCGTCTTACAGATCACCAAAAAATTTAGATACACATGGGGCTGAGCAAAAGAACACCAGAAAAGACACACACGGTCTGACAGCCTTGACTTTGCCAAGAAACATCACACACAGAGAAGGTGACCCAAACACACCAAGAGGGCATTCCCTCCTATGTGCCATGCTCAGTATAAAAGCTGAGGGATCAAGCATTCACTGAGGGTTCAAAATCCTTTCTTCATGGTGTCTATAAGAAAGCAGAAAACTACTGCTCCCTATGCTTTTCCCATCTATTGTCAATCTAACAAAGAGATATATCCTGACCCTACAGGTNATCTGCCCCAGGACTACGTGGGTGCTCGCTGCAAACATCCGTCTTACAGATCACCAAAAAATTTAGATACACATGGGGCTGAGCAAGAGAAAAGAACACCAGAAAAGACACACACGGTCCTGACAGCCTTGACTTTGCCAAGAAACATCACACACAGAGAAGGTGACCCAAACACACCAAGAGGGCATTCCCTCCTATGTGCCATGCTCAGTATAAAAGCTGAGGGATCAAAGCATTCACTGAGGGTTCAAAATCCTTTCTTCATGGTGTCTATAAGAAAGCAGAAAACTACTGCTCCCTATGCTTTTCCCATCTATTGTCAATCTAACAAAGAGATATATCCTGACCCTACAGGTTAGGTTTCACATGAATTAAAAGACCAAAACAGTCTTAACAACTTGTTTCTTGGTAACATGCTTATTATCAAGCTCCAGGAAGCTATGAAGCATATCTATCTGCATTTAGCTGTCTGAAGTAAACAGTCAGGTCCCACTTACCGCCTCCACTTCTGCTGGGTCATACCAGACATTGATGTATGGATGCTGTAAGGCTTCATCTACTGAAATTCTCTTGGCTGGATCAATGACTAGCATCTTTGACAAAAGGTCCCTGGCTTGGCTGGCTAGAACAAGGAAAGCAGACAAACACAGTGTTAGTACAATCACTGGGTCTGGAGAAGGGCTGGTAGGATTAGGTAAAGTAACAGTGATGCAACACCTTTAGAGATTGTTGTTGTGGACTTCTGCCCCTTGCCTTCTTACAGCAAGAGTTCTTTCATAGTTATTCAGAAAAGTTGAAAGATAAAAATTAAAAGGAAAAAGAATGTAAAGAGCTATGTGCAAAAATCATAGAATCATAGCACAGTTTGGGTTGGAAGGGACCTTAAAGATCATCGAGTTCCAACCCCCCCTGCCATAGGCAGGGACACCTCCCACTAGATCAGGATGCTCAGTGCTTCATCCAGCCCGGCCTTAAACACCTCCAGAGAGGGGGCATCCACAACCTCTCTAGGCAACCTCTTCCAGTGTCTCACCACCCTCACCCTAAGGAAAAATGGGAGAAGAGGAAAAATGGGAGAAGAGCAAAAATGGGAGAAGAGGAAAAAGGGGAAAAGAAGAAAAATGGAGAAAAAAACCCCCTTTTCATTGCATTGTAGCTACTGACATGCAAACTATGTCGCTTTGCCAGACATACCTTTGAGTTTGTTGTGTTCTGAGTCAGCTGGGAAAAGAGAGTCTGGAAAAAGTTTGGGGAAAGTGAGGCCAGCATACTTGGGTCTGTTCTCAACATAGTTCCGTACCGTCGGCTGCAGCTTCTTCATGAATTCTGGGCAGGGCGTCCCCAGCTGCTCAATAACTTTATTCCACTGATCAATATCTGAACAGCAGGAGTTAAGGCAAACAAAACACAGCACAATCCCCTGTAGTCTCCCGACACTAAGTTTACATGGAGTCCTCAGAGGTGTTTAACTACCCTCGTAATGTCTTTGCATCCCTAATCTTTTTCTTTCATCGTTATGCCTCCAAGGTTCTACAGCCTGCGAAGGGCAAAACTCTCTCAAACAAACTTACTCAGAGCCCTAAAACCAGCAGCACAACTGGAAAAGGCACAGCATTCTCTTTCTGGGTCAAAACTTTTGACCATTTTTTTTACCACCAGCACCCCTGGAAAAGGCACAGCATTCTCTTTCTGGGTCAAAACTTTTGACCATTTTTTTTACCACCAGCACCCTCCAACGACTTGCACTCCCCTTTTTTTATATATATGCATGTAATGGTCTCCATAACACCCTGGGTACTTCGCATTCATTTGCCTTCTCTGTGCAGTCTGTGGAGGGTGGGACAACTGGCTCAAAGGAGCTCAGTAGGGCACAAAAGTCATCTCCAACTCAACTGCTTTACACTTGTATGTTCACTCTCCCCAATAAATTTCCTATATTTATTTATTTACAAATAAATTTAGCTTGATTAAAACCATTCAACCAGCATTCCCTCATAAGCAAATCATTCAATTTTATAAGCATGCACTGGGATTTTCTGCAATCCTCGGGTACAGACCAATGTTCTTTTTAATTGCAAATGTAGTGGCTGCACTGCTAAACCCAACTAAGAGGAAACAGGCTCTCATGCTTAAAAATTAACTGCATTACAAGCAATTTATAACTGATGCCCTTTAAGAAGACAGAATGTACCTTTAAAAAGGCAAAATATATAATGAGCTAGTTGCTCTCTCATTAAGAAAGAATAAAGAGTTGGAAAAAAGTTCCAGGGCCCTGTAAAAGCAGACACTTTGCATAGACAATAAAAGCCTTACTAATGAATATACCCTTGAAGAAGAACAGAAGGTTGGTAATAATCAGCATCCCACCACAGCAGGCTCTGAAAGTGGCTGAAAACCAGACTAAGGCACCACCAAAAAATTTCAGCAACTTGGGGAATCCAGTTAATTGGAGACTAAACCGGACTGCTCTCTCTCACTGTGCTGGAGCATGTGCACTTCAATTAAAGAATCCTAGAACTTTGCAAAAGACTGTACTAACCAAAATAAATTATTAAAATAGGATTTGTTTAATAAATTCACAGACTACATTAAAAAAAAAAAGGAAGAGCACCTGCAGCCACAGTCACCTGGATGCTGCGAACTGTGGTGAAGGGGTCTTGTTTACAACATACTGAAAATAAAAAGCTTTTAAAAGACAACCATCCAAAGCATTTCAGCACAGAGCTGCTGGGTGTTCTTAAATTATTCTTCTAAGCTATTGCTGCCATGAGTGCCAGAAGTATGAAGGAGCTTAACAAACACTAAATGCAGTTCCTCACAGTCTAGGAGAGAAAGCTAGAAGTATACATAACAAAGATATCAATAAATAAAAATGAAATCAGGCAAAAGGCAGCTCTTTGGTCAGTAGAAATTTCAGGTTTTCAAAAAAAAAAAAAAACCAACAACATTTCAGTTTAGGGAAATGGAGACAGTATCTTCAAGTAACTTGAAAATTCCTGACAGACTTAATTTGGATTCAACTGAACTGTCTTATTTGCACAAAAAACATTAAAGTTTGCAGCTTTACTAAGCGAAAATGTTGGAAGGAATGAAAACAATTTAAACATTATTTAAGAATGCTGAAACAGCATTTTGAATGCTTTAATTTCAACTGAACAAGATAGCTAGAAACAGCAGTGATCTGTAAACTTCTTAACACCTCTCATTTTTTAAACATTAGAGGTTATGTATAATCTTGTGTTGTCCATAAAGAATACCTGTTTCTTAATAAAAAACTAAAGAACCACCACAACAATAAAGTTATTCATGACTACAGCTGCTCAAAGCTTATTTCAAATGTTTCATTGAACAATGTGTTACCAAATAAAGTGTTTTGACATTTGAAGCTTGTATCCAAGCTAAGATGGATGACTCACTTGTCTGCTGGCTGCACTGTTGCAGAAGCAGGTATTCCTGAGCAACTATAAAATACAGAGCCTGTAAGTGTTTTGCAGGGAAAAAAGAACACAGAAATCAAAGTTATTTATGCTAAAAGAAGCCAAGAGGGTGAGAAAGCCAAGCTATAAAAGCATCCCTGGAAGCATGACCTGTGCTGACAAAGGGACAGCCATTTGATAAGGAGAAAGGGCCAAACAAAGAACTTGTTTCAAAAAAAAAACCCCATGAGAACTTTATACTCTGCTGTACAGAGCAGGTTAACCATATCTCAAGGCCAGAAAGAAAGAGAGTGTTGCAGGGGGGCTTGGGTATGTTATGAGGAAAGATAAGGTCCCTTCCAACCTAGATGACTATGACTATATAGGAAAATGCTCTGGATGTGCATGATAAGGGGAAAGAGTCAGAAAAAAATCTCAGAATAGGTCTTACATGGCAGGAACTTCTGTCAACAGTGAGGGGAGAAGGAAAATCCTCAGAGAGCAGCAGGTCAGCTCCCACTGCACACACTTCTGACAGATGCTGACAGAAAAGCCTTCACTAAGGGACAACAGATAAGCAGGCTACTGCCCACAAGTGGAAGATTTTTTTTTTTAAAGAGATGGAAGAAGCATCATAAGTGCAAAGATGACAGGCAGAGGCAGCATGTTCCACTCCATAATTTGCCTTCTTTTTTAGGAGGATCCACTGGAACTCCAAAACTGTCAGGTGTTACATCATCATAACTTCAGGGACAGATTTTGAGTAACTGAATGACCTGAATGGATAATTGTGCTTCTTTAGTGCATTTAGAGATGGAAGGGAGCTTCAAAAGCCATCTAGTCCAACCCCCCCTGCAGGGACATCCTGCACCAGATCAGGCTGCTTGGAGCCTCAGCAAGCCTGGAAGTGAATGTCTCCAGGGATGGAGCCTCCACCACCTATCTGGGCAACCTGGGCCAGTGTCTCACCACCCGCATGGGGAAGAAGTAGTTCTTGTGGTTCTCTTCTCTACCCTTTTGGAAAATGGGTCTGATGTTTCCCTTCTTCCAGTCACCAGGGACTTCACCTGACTGCCAGGACTTCTCAAATATCATAGAGAGCAACATAGCAACTACATCAGCCAATTCCCTCAGGGCTCTGGGATGCATCTCATCAGGTTCCATGGGCTACTGTGCATGCAGGTTCCTCAGGTGATCACAAACCTTTCCTTTGCTTACAGCAGGAGGGACTTTATCCCCCTGTTCTGAATTTTGTATTCCTTGAACTTGGGAGGTGTGAGCAGAGAACTTGCCAGTGAAGATCATGGCAAAAAAGGTGCTTAGCACCCCAGCCTTCTCCGTGATTGTTACTGCCAGTCTTTCATTCTTGCTCATCATAGGGGTTATGCTTTAAAATTGTGCTAACCTTACCTTTTCTGCTTGCCTTCCTCCCAAATACAGAATTTAAAGGCACGTGCTTCCTTGTAGGACTATCACTTTCATGGCTTACCAGAAGAGCAAGGTACCTTCTTGGCTCCTCCAGATCATTCATACAGTGGTAAGAAAAAGAGTAACAGTCTCCCTTCAAAATTTTGAGAACACTACGTAGAACAAGATTCAACTCACAGTCAGAGCCAGCATTCCAAAATGCTCCCGAGGCAACACAATAAACCATGTTGTCATGTTCTCCTTGCTCAAGGCAAAAGTACACAAGCTGCATAATAATGACAGAGTAGTTTGGGATGGAAGGGACCTTAAAGATCCAATCCCCCTGCTGCAGGCACTAGATCAGGTTGCTCAGTGCTTATCCAGCCTGGCCTTAAGAAGAAGAGAGAAGGGGCAAAGTCAAGTAATTCCAGTGAATTCAAATGGTTTACAGGAGTGGAAGAGAGCTTCAGCCTAGCTAAGCACTCCTCCCCAAACTTATTCAAAAGGCATTTCCTATTTTTCTCCTTGTAAGTTTTTCAGGACCATGTCAGATGGCTCTATTTTGCTGCTGAAGCCATTTCAGATGCTAAACAGACCATTTAGTTCTGAAAAACAGGAACAATATCGGGTTGCTGGAAATAGTAAATTTTGCAGCCAAATAACCGACTTGTGAATAGCAAATCTACCAATTTCCAAACCGCTTTTCATCCTTATTTATGCATAAAAATGGACAGAAATTACTATTAAACCCTCTTCAAATCACAGCGTGGTTGTGAAATGAAGTGCTGCCAGTGAAGAAAAAAATGACTTACGATGAATTCTGGTACACTGCCAGTCTTAACCCATTTTATATCCATTTTATGTTGAAGAGGAAGCTTTTTTTTTTTTTTAAAGAAACAGACTTCTGGTTAGTGTAGCTCTTTCTACACTTAAATTCACCCTCCAGCATGCTACCTTCAAGCTCTTAGACTTCACAGCCCCTGCTGATGGAATTACACAGCTGCCCAACTCATCTGAAGATATAATTTTTCCAGAAAGGCTAAGTATTTCCTATGTGGATCTAAGGAGTGTCATGAGCTCATCCATTGCAGCAGGCTGAGTCTGCTTTTTCAACTTTCTGACTGGTTTTCAGCTGTACAGAACATGAAGTGCCAGAGCCCTGCCATGGGTTGCTCAGTAGCAGGGGAGAGGTGGGAAGGAAATAAATTAAAGGGAAGGAAAGAAATAAAAGGCTTCATCCTCTGTGCAAGGAAGAGAGACTCGTGGAACAGCAGAAGAAAAGCAGAGTGGTGCATAAAAAGCAAATTTAGCAACATGATGTAAATGTAAATGAACTGAGTGTGAACTCAGTCACAGAAGAATCTCAAAGCAGCAGCTGGAAAATGCCAGCTTTCTGTGGGGTTACTGTGCATAATGGATTCATTACAGAGTATTCCTGGATTTCTCTGGAGCAGGTATGCAGCTGTGGCAAAGAAATCAGATTTTTGAAGCACTACACAGGACATGCTTGGTTCTTTTTGTGCTTGCTTGCAGATTTCTATAATTGACACCTTACAAAATATAAGCCTATTAGCATAAAAGCAGTTCTGACTACAATCCTGAACTTTCTCAGTTACATGCTAGAAAACCTTCTGTGTTTCAGATGCTCAATTTCTGTACTGGATTATTGTCAAAAAAACCCTGTACTTATGACCAATACACAGACCTGTCAGCATTATTATTGTGAACAGCAACATAGAGAACAGCATTAGGCTTTTTTTAAATTTATGTCTTAGCAGAGGGTGGTTCAGAACATGAAGCTACCTTCTGCTTTGAGGGGAGGTATGTCTTCCAAGAGCCCTTGTGGTTCAGGTGGGAAAAGGGGTTGCATGGTTCTGGGCACAATGGGATTTGCAGCATCATAAAGCATCTATTGACCTGACCAGGGTATTTTGCTTTTTTCCCCACATTCATTCTGATGAAAACAGAATGAAGTATGAGAAGATAATAATTTAAGTCTTTTATTTTTATAAATATTGTTTTACTTATTTTTACAGTCAGCAGTAAAGTTGATCTTTAGTATACAAAGCACTCCCTTCAGCAGAAACCTTAGCACTCGGCACTCCCTTAGCAGAAACCCTTCAATAGAAACCTCTCCCTTCAGAGAGGAACCTTAGTGTGGTATCTGAGATTGCAAGCTGTGTCTTTTCTTCTGGATCACACAAGTCATAAATGTTGTGTAACATGGAGAATCTAGAGGGCCTGTGTATCTGCATCTAGTAGTTGATGTTCACACTCAGAGCTTTAACTCTTGGTTGAGGTGAAACAAATCTTTCGCTACTGATGTAAATAAGGGGTTCCTTACTTACTGGATGAGGCATTGAGCAACTGCTCTAGTGGGAGGTGTCCCTGCCCGTGGCAGGGGGGTTGGAACTAGATGATCTTTAAGGTCCCTTCCAACCCAAACCATTCTATGAGTCTATGAGATGTGAGCCACATCACATGAAGACTCACAGGAGTTTTAGCATTTATTTCAGAACGCACATATGTTGGGCAAAATTCAATGTGCTGGACAAAACCAAATCAGAATCTTACCATACAAAGATATGAGAATATTAATTGATACCATAAGTCCACTTTTCATTGCTTTAATCTCTTCAGATACTACTTTTTCCACATATTAGTCATAACATTAAGGCTTTTAAGGCATAAGGGGGAGTTAAAGTGAGGTGCTAAACACAATTTGCAAGCATGGGTACATATACCAAAGTACACAAACATATACATGAAGAGAAAATGATACAAAAATGAATAATGCCTGGGAAGTCCTTTGTCTTCTAGATGCAAGATTAAATTAGAAGGAAAATATGTACACAGGTCATCTCTGTTTCTCATTTATGGAATCTTATGGAGCATGAATCACTGGAGTCAGATGAAGCATGCATGGAGCTCAATTGCTGCTGTGCACAAGAAGAAGCCACTATCACAATCAGGTGAGTAACAGAGGATATCTCAAAGTATCAAACAATTATTCATTAATAAAGCATCAAATGAAGTATTATGGCTGCCTTAGTGTTGTTCTGTAAGTACAACACACATAAACCTAGTCATCTTGGACATCTTGATACCGGATTTAATGCATTTATCTATAAATCAATTCTGTTGAAGACAAAAATACACTCTGCTTTCATTAAGTAGCTACATGTACTTAAATAAAGAATGACAGACTGAAGCCCACTTCAACAGCTTCCTAGGAAATTCCCATCCTTTCAAGCTACAAAGTGCTAATTTTACTCTTAGGAAGCAGAAGTCATCCCCAAACTGAAGCAATTTCCCATTTTCCTGTTTCAATACCATTTGCAGAGCAAACATGCAGAGAAATGAGCATCTTAAAAGCCATGTCCAAGTTAATCATGCCTTCTTCCTAAACACAGAACCTCTCACACACCTTCCTGAGGTAAACAGTGCTTTGTGCTATTATTTGAACTTCAGAAAGTGTCATTTATGAAACATCCTCCCACACACACCCCACTCCCAGCACTAACAGACAAAACTAAACAAAACTAAAAGCAAGAGGTGACTGGCTACAGAAATCAATCCCCATGAGCTGTGTAGGATGCTGTTTCTTCATCTCCTTACACTATAACAGCAATGGTTTTCCTGTAAGACTTTTTCCTGAGAGGCAGCATTGGTTTGTTAATATTTTGGCTTGCAAGGATTTCATAGTGGGACTTCATCCAGCTCTTTAGACACAGCACAAAGGTCTGTCAGCACTAGCATAGGAGCAGAGGGAAAAGAGTTGGAGGTACCTACGGGGGCTAAACCAGCTGCTAGGAAGGATACGATCAGTGCCAGGAAACAACACAGCACCTTTAATCATTTCTCCCATGATGCACCCTACTGACCACATGTCAACTGAAAACAAAAATGAAATGAAAGTAAACAAGAAAACAGGAACAGAACAACAAATACAAGAGTAGGTTTCTCCTCTTGTGCCTCAGCACAGGGCCCACACTGCAGAAGAAAAGCTGCCCTTCACTCTCTTCTCCTTGAGCACACAAGCTTCATGGTAACACAGCAGGTCTAATACAATTCTATCCCAAAATTTTCCTACAGTGTGGCTGAAAAACAATGCTAGTAAATTAAGAAAACCCCTGTGAGGCCCACAGCTGGCTACTGCGTTGTCATATGACTGTGATTAAAATTTAGCAATGAATTTTGTCTTTAATTTTTTGATTTGCATTCATCCCTAGGTTTACAGCTGGAAAAGAATGCTGGTCTCTGCACTCAGTAAGGATATGCAAATTGCTTTTTCTTTACATTTCCAGTTACCAGAGATCCATGCCTTTTTTTCCACAAGGCTGAACTGCCAGATGCCCCAGAAGGAACTTGTATCCTAGTGAAGACACATCCACCTCTTGTTCAGTGTGATGAATGGACTTTGTTGAGATCTTTTGACTTCAATAATGCTTGCTTTAGCTCACTGCCACCCAATGTCAGTGAAGCCAGCAGTCCATAGTAAAGGTCTTGGGAATCTCATAGAAACTGTGAGTTTTAAATATGATGGTTGAGAGACACAGAAGCACCAAGCTGTACATTCTGCATAGAAATTCAGAGCAAGCTTTATTCACCTTGCATAGAGAAGAGTAGTTGAGCTGGTTCAAACAAAGCCAACCACAACCTACACTGGTACACAAGATGAAAATCAAGACACCTCAAATCCAGTACAGCATTTAAGGTGGTGTTTTCCCCATACAATACCATGAAACCACATTACCTCTGCTGTCCTGGCTCTGGGGCAAGTCATAGAGCATGGAAAAAGGGACAAACTGGTTTCTCAGGGCCAGAAGGTGGGGGAAAAAAAAAAGTCATGCTGCATTGTTAAATTTACTCTTCTAATTTTGTATTGAGAACAGTTTAAAGTGGATTTCCCTTTTAAGGCAAATGTCCTATCTGTGGAAATCTTTAATTTGTCTGGATCTAAGGTTCTCTGGAGCTTTATTTAGCATATGCAAAGCTTTATCACTACACAATAAATGAATCAATAAATGATGTTATAAATGAAAGGCTACTTGTTTGGAAGCAAGAAGCAAAACCTAGAAATGCAAATCATTGCTGCTTTCATGACAAGCCAGGTAAGCATGCAATATATCAGGGAAAGATAGAGCAAGTAGTTGTTTGTTCATCTGTTCTTACATATTTTTAATTTTCAGAGGCTGCCTTCCAAAATTAGTGCTCTATGCTGTGCTCAAGAACATAAACACAAAGTTGAAGTAGTGACTTACAAAAGTCTAAACTCTGTAAAGCTGAGATTATTCCTCTCCTTTACTCCTGAGGTTTTACGAAGGAAGCTCTTTGAAAATTTCCACATCAGAAGAAGCAAGTATGAACATCTTAATATAATCATCATCTGAAGAGGAAAAACCCTGTGCTTTCTTGACAGTTGCCTCTTTTTTTTCCTCTGCTGAGCCAATTAGAAATGAGTGAAATTAGAAACTCAGAGTTTCCCAGAGTGTTTAAGGGAAGCAGTTAGTTGGAGGTGAAGAGTTTCAGTACATTGAGCAGTAGGTGTCCCAATCCTCAGTTAAGGCACTGAAACTTTTGCAAAGCTCCATAAGAGACTGCAGAGCAGAAACCAAAGCCTCAGCCCTCAGCTTCATTTAGTCCAACATCAATCCAGATGCACCCTTGATTCATTTCAGTTGTACAGACATGAAAAACACAAACCAGCCCAAATCTGCCAACATTTCCACTCCACTCCAAAGTACTTTAAATTTACATTCAAGACTTCCTCCAAATGCAAGAAATTCCTGAATTCTAGCCATGCTCCCTCAACAGGTGGACTATTTCTAAGCTATAACCAAATGCAGGCTAATTTATAACTTTTGTGTGACTCTAGGTAAAACTTTAGTTTAGCAGCTAGATTTTTTAATTAGCTCAAAATCTCTGCTAACTGGATGACTGCACAGACCTGCTCTGAAGTACATTCCTGAGCACTTCAAAATACAAGTAAGTTTTCCAAGGACATCAAATGCCTCCTTGGCATAGCCACCTTGAATAAACGCCTACCACAAAACCACATGCAAGTGTTTTCCTCAACAAAGAAAGTATTTCATACAGCAAAACTCAGCCTTCTGGGCCACCTCCCACTTCTGATTCTATGCCAAATAGTTAAAAAAACCCCTCTACAGTGATTGTGTCACAGCTGTCTTGCAAAAAATGTGGGGAATGAATCTGTCCACTGCAAGAACCTGAAAGTCTCCCTGGAGGCTTGAAGAACACTCTTCAAGTTCTTGAGAAGGCTGAGTAGAAGCAGTTCTGTTGCCCTCTGTCCTCCAAACCTTCTCATATCCCAGGGAAACAATCCAGTGCAGCTTACATGGCCCTTCCCAGGGAAGGTGACCAGAAGAGATTGTGAGTAGAGAAGGGAGAGTTGGGATGGAAGAACATTATTAAGACATCAGTTTCTCTTTGTGCCTTAGGCTCATGCACTTCCTTATCCAAAAGAGTGCTTTCGCATCCTTCCAGGTTTGATTCCTTCCAGCAAAAGTGTAGAAGGAATAGGAATTGTAGAACTAGCCAGGGATGCTTCTATATGGAAAGAATCAGTGCTGAACTTGTATGGATGCTTCCCATATAACTTGGCTGTGCATGCAATTTCCTGCTGTGTTTTCCTTCTGTAGGCTGCTCCTACCATGTTGGATAAATTGGAAAAAGCATGGGTGTCACTCTGATACTGAAGATACCATGGCTTTTTTTCTCATTCCTCCACAATGGCCCTGCATTCCCCTCCAGCAGGTTCTCTACAGCTTGACAAAACACAACAAACAGAAGCCTATAAGGAAAATTTGCAACTAGGTTGGAAGGGACTTTTCAGATCATCAAGTTTAACCATCAACCCAGTTCTGTCAAGCCTTGTACCTGGACAGGACTTGAACCCTTGACCCTCAGATTAGGAGTCTCATGCTCTTCCAGATGAGCTACATATGAACAAATTTCCCCAAGGAAAATCATCATAATTTGAACTCTTTCTGCATTCTCAGAAAAATCCCGAGTCCAAAACCAAATGCAGGAAGGAAAACTCCATTCTGGGAAAAACATAAACTTAGCCATCAGTGGCATTCTATCTAACAGGCAACTAAGCTGCAGGCTAATGCTTATCCAGATGATCCAACCTGGAGAAGCAGGCCAGCCATTCTTAATATTTTCTTTAAAATAAACCTGATGCTGTTTGGTTTGATATTTTTTTATCATCTAGTCCCATCTTCCTGCTGAAGCAGCAACACCCAGCTCAGGTCACACAGGAAGGTGTCCAGGTGAGGTTTGAATGCCTCCAGAGAAGGAGACATTCTGGAGACTCTTTCTGGGCAGCACGTGCCACTCAGCGCAGACATTTTTCAATCCAAAGTTTAAGAAAACCCCCAATATGCATGCAAAGAGGAAGAGAATATCCATTAAAAAAATGCAGATTTAATAATAAATTCTGCTAATGATTGGTGGAAAGGGAACATCTCTTCCTGAAAGACTTTCTTGATTCCAGTTATTTTCCAGGCAAGAATTTTTTCCCCTACATAAATATCTGTGAAGATACAATAGAAGAAAGACTCTTATTCAGATGGCAGAGAGCATCTCTTAATCCCATCATTCTCAAAGACAGCTGGCAGACAAAGTAATTTTTGAAAACTGGCCAAAGGAAACATTAATTTCATCTGTTGATGCTGACTTCTCACAATCCATTTTGGATATTCACAGCTACAAAAAAATATGCACTTTTTTCTCCTTTGCTACCTAAATGGTGTTTTCTCTTTGACTCTTACACAATCTAAGATACTTGCAGTAGCAATTCTGTTTTTCACACTACTGTAATCCAGTCCTAGGCAAATTTAAGGCACTTGGCTGTTAACACAATACATTTTGATGACTACATCACTGCTTCCCATTTGATCTGCTGAAGGATTCACACAGGAACTCCCTAGAGCTGTACCATGCTTTACACACCTCCCCAGTACTGAAAGGAAATTATTTTATACTGCTTTATTTCCACACTAAATCTTGTGTGCCAGTGGGACATCACTGTAACCTCAGCAGCACAGACCAGAATAATTCTGTATCATATGAAAGCATTTTATAGTATTTTAAAAAGTAACTATCCCACAATTTATACAAGGCTTTCTTCAGTGTTCAAAAATTCAGTTTTTAACTGATACTGAAATATTAAAAGGTATTTAAAAAATATTCTGTCCCTGACAGTGTCATAGGAGTTTGTTCTCTCAGCCAGACTGAGATAATTCTCATGTTCAAATGATCTTTTAAAAAAAAAGTGTGTTGGTTTAATATATAGCATTTATTTTTTTTTCCTGGAAATGGGGAGAACATGAGTATAAAATTTCATCTGTTGTCAAAAAGGAGAGGAACCCACTAACCACAGCACTATGCTTTTACACTGAAATAGCTTTTTCCTGTATTCCGAGTTATACATCCTCATTACTTACAGATGAACCTCGAGGATATTGTAGATGATTCAGTTTTTCCTTGTTTATTAAAAAAAAAAGGAAAAGAGCACAGGATCTGGAGGAAAAGCTGTGATGGTGTTTCTGAGGTGTATTTCCCACTGAAACACAGCTAAACTATCACTCTGGTGACATGACAAGTCTCATGAATTCTCAAAACTACCCATTAATAATAAAACTTCATACTTTATTGCTCTGATTGGGACCCAGTAACTTTCCCATGCATATTCCCTTAGGATTGGCAGCCAGTGCTGCAATTTTCTCCTCAGCAGGTAACTCTAGTACCTCTAGTTGCCTTATCTACGTGTTAGTGCAATAAAACTGCAGCTCATCTTCACCTGGATGACCAAACAGAGCTCTGTTTTCAAAGAAAGATGACAGAGCTGGGAAAATAAAGCAAGAGGAACTAACTCTGACAGAAATTACAGGAATCACAGAACCACACAGTTGGAAGGGACCTTCAAAGTCCATGAAGTCCAACCCCCTGCAGTAAGCAGGGACACCCTGCACTAGATCAGGTTATTTCCATACCTACCAATCCATTGAAAATAATAATGTCATTTGTTTCTGAAAGTGAAAGACATGTTAGGTAGCTGCATTTTATTCTGATGAGCAAAATACACACCACTTACACTACCTGCAGGTTGATCTGGCTTACCCTGTGATAAAGTGAAGGCTAAGCAGACACCATCTAAAAATAACATCAGCAAAGACAAATACAATGTGATGGAAGGGAAATACATTTTAATTAACAATGAAGACCTCATGCATGTAAAGGAAAGTAATTTTTTTTTAAATCAAGAAAACATGATTTCAGGCCAATTTAGAAACCACTTGTCTTAAACCAGGCAAGTCAAATTCTTCATTTTGTTCTCAAGAAACAAATGTTGTATTGACTCAACTCTGAGCCCATACAGCATGGAGATGAATCTAAACCCATGATGCATTAGCAAGCAAAAGATTATGATGTCACCACAAATGTTATGAAATCTCTGTTTCCCAAACATCAAAGCAGAAAAACAGATCTACATGAACCAGATGGGCTGAGTTAGGATTCTCTTTTCTCTTCTTATTTCTCCTTTGGAGGACAACTAAGGCTATCCAATTTGCAGTCTCAATCATAGAATAGTTTGGGTTGGAAGGGACCTTAAAGATCATCGAGTTCCAACCCCCCTGCCATAGGCAGGGACACCTCCCACTAGACCAGGCTGCCCAGTGCCCTGTCCAGCCTAGTCTTGAACACCTCCAGAGAGGGGACATCCACAACCTCTCTGGGCAACCTCTTCCAGTATTTCACCACCCTCACTGTAAAGAATTTCTTTCTTATGTCAAGTCTAAATCTATCCCCCTCTAATTTATATCCATTGTTTCTAGTCCTCCCATCCGATATTATGTTAAAAATTCCTTGCCCTGCCTTTCTGTAGGACCCTTTCAGGTACTGATAAGTTACTATGAGATCCCCTCCGAGCCTTCTCTTCTCCAGGCTGAACAACCCCAACTCCTTCAGCCTGTCCTCATAGGGCAGTTGCTCCAACCCTTTGATCATCTTCGTGGCCCTTCTCTGGACCCTCTCCAATAGCTCAATATCCTTCCTGTCAATGCTTGTTTTCTGTGGTGTTCATTAGCAGGACTACATCAAATGGAATTATTACAGGCTTTAAAATTAATTTTTTGAGTTAAATACCCCTGTGCATCTATTTTTCATTTTCAATTTTGTTGCTATCACAGCAGTGTGTTCTTTTCATTTACTCATACCTCTGGGATTCAACTTTTTGCTTCTATCTTTACAGTCCTGGTATAATCATTGGATGGTGAAAGGAATGGGGTGGAGTAGAGGAACAAATAATAGGTGAAGCTGCAGCAAATGACTCAAGGATACAGTCCCTTCCTGGAAAGAGGATTTTGTGGCGAACCATTTCTCCCATAATGCATCCCACAGACCATATATCCACTAGAACAGCAGAGACAGGGAAGTGAAGAGGGAGGAAAAAAAAAGTAAAGTTAACTACAACATTTCACTTCTAAAGGAGGGGGAAAAGAGCAGGTTGATCAGAGCAGTACAGTTTGTTTTGGGTTTTGGTTTTTTTTTTTTCCATGTTTCACCAAAAGCAAAACCAAGTGAGTAAAATCTGTGTCAGTCAGCTCAATGGCAGAAAAAAGTTTAAAATCAACATTTTTGGGCCAACAGGTAGCAAGTAAAGATCAAGTAACAATTGCAGAGATCCGAGAAACATACTGAGTTTATGGTGAAAAACAACTTTTTGTTGTTGATATGGAAAAAAAATCAAAAGCAGAAAAAAAAATAACAAAAGAAAAAAAAAAAATCCCCAAACCCAGACAATGATCATCTGGAATAAAACTTATTTGCTGTTTCTAGGCTTTGTATCACAGGACTGAATCTCCCTGAAATGATTCCCATGAGGTTCAACAGGGAACTGCTCACACACATGAAGGCCACATGGACAAATACCACTTTAAGGTTTATTTAAAACTCCTGTTTCAGGGTTTATAACTACGTGGTGTCTCCATGTACTTATAGATTTGTATTTATATTTGTATTTTCCTGTACCTACCATGCAGATTGAAAAGAAGTAGAAAGCATTATTGACCTGTGTGGAGTCTGCTTTTTGTTGTGTAACTAAAACAAATCAAAACAAATAAATTGCAGGGCAAGAACCAACAAGACTATGAGCATTTCTTATCTTCCTCATCCTGCCTTTAGCTTTCAAGATGCAATATGGATAGTCATCTGCATCACTTGGGTGGGGTGGGTTTTTTCTCCCCTTTCTCACAAGAAAAAAGCTAGATAGTGACATGGTATACACAGAAAGATCTGTGTTCCACGTGAAGGGGGAAAAAAACTACTTCCAAATACTTTAAAAGATGAAGTTGTTTCTCACCTTTGAATTTTCATTTTTTGTGGTCACGTTTGACCAATGCAACCAGTTTCTCCTCTTTTTCTTCCCCTCTTTATCCTTCACAAAAGCAATCCAAAACAAACAAAAGGAACAAAGAAGGAACCCTTTTGGTGGTGAAACAAAACAAAAGTGAAATGTTCCATTTGGGGAAAGGAGGGTAGAGGTACCAAGGGGTGTGGCATAAGCAATAGCATGCCTGAGGCAGTGGCAGAGTTTTCCTCACAGTGAGAGTTTCAAGATCTACCACAGAAGTGCAGCAAATTGGGGAGAATTGTGCATCTTTAGCCAACCAAGTGCAGAAGGAAAATGAAAGCAGGGGACAGTCCTTATACAGGCAGTGTTAGAGGGGGAAAAAAGTAGGGGAGCTTCACTAATGTGGCATCATAGGCCAGAGCAGGGAAGCAAAGAACAGCCCTTTCTGTTGACATACTTGGGAGCGGGGTCAGACTCTCCAAAAGCACACCAGCTCCTCAGGCAGCTAACTTTCATTTTCATTGTAAGATGCTCACCTTGAGCCAAATTCCTCACCCATGTAAGTCAAAGGAAGTCTTCATGTTAACTTCCATGGGCATTTTATTAGGGGAAACATTCTTAGTGCCTTCCCAACTGAGTCTGAGTTTTTTTCTTGGTGTGATTTTAATTGTGTGAAATGTGAATGCTATCTCTGTTCTTTCAGAGACAGTAACAACAACAACAATAATCATTTGCTAAATGTCAATTCTTAGTTTTCTTACAAAATTAGAACCACTTATAAAATTTTCCTTTCATCCCCTCCAAAATATGGATTCTTTCTTACTTGCTATAGTGAGCACCCCCCTGCTTGCTTTTAACCATCTTTCCAGGGACCAAGAGGTATCCAGATCCCTCAAAGACTGTTCAGAGCACAGTCTTATTTACACCTAAGGAAATCACAAATCAGGCTTTTTTAGCTTCTCTTTTACTACTTCTCTACAACTCTCTTTTCCAGTAAAAAAAGACTCAAAGTGCAAAAAATATTCTTAGATCTTGTCCATGTGAAATCTTTAAGAAAAACCTGTGACTTCAGTTAAACCTGTCATAAGAGACAGAAATCACCCATGAAATTTAGATGTCTACCTGGGGTTTGAGAAATTCTGGAAGGGCAAAGAGTCCCTATTTCGGCTTCTACCTCTTCTTCTACAGAGACCTAGACTCAAAACACAACACTTCTTCAAGGATTCCAGTGGTTCCCAGAAGACAAAGACATTCTTATGAGGAAAAGCTAATTTTGTAAGTTAAATTTGACTATAACTGAAAACAAGTTTCTTATTATCATGCAACACCACACTGACAAATTCTTCAGCACTGCATACCAAGTACATCACACAGCTGTAGGAACCAACAGTGAGAAATGGTTCTAAATGACCTGCCTTTTCAGTTCAAGACCTCATTTACCACTTTGTTTTTCTTTTCTCCCTTTGGTGCCCCTTGCAAGTGTAGAAGCAGACCGTAAAACTTCGTGTCATACTGTGTTTGCTATGAAATCACACTCCTACCGTTCTCCTTGTAGCCCATGCCCAAGATGACCTCTGGTGCTCTGTAGTAACGTGTCACCACATATGGAGTCATCATGAAGCTGGTGCCTGCAGTCCTGGCTAGCCCAAAATCCAGAATCTTCAACGTGCAGTCAGATTTTACCACGATATTACTTGGTTTTAAATCCTGCAAAAGAGATGGTGAGAAGACACCATCATAAAGTGTCATAAAGTCAGGCACAGCAGATACTTTAGGTCACCCTTCAAATAACTTTTGACTCTTCTGACACCGACAGTCACTGCCAGAAATACTTGTAAATGCAAAACAAAAGATTGGACTGTTTCTCCAGCAAACTCCTTTGAAATCTGTTCTAACTTGGCAATGTCTTATCGCTTCATTTATAATAATTGGGCTCATCCTTTAGAATCATAGAATAGTTTGGGTTGGAAGGAACCTTAAAGATCATCTAGATCCAATCCCCCTGCCATAGGGACACCTCCCACTACATCAGGCTGCTCAGTGCCTCATCCAGCCTGGCCTTAAACACCTCCAGAGAGGGGGCATCCACAACTTCTCTGGGAAACCTGATCCAGTGTTTCACTCCTCTTTGCTGTAGATTTGGCTTCCAGACACTCCTATCATCTTTTGCTGAACATACAACAAGAAAATAGTCTTTTGTATGGTGTAAAGCAATATTCACCTTGTCAATCTTTTTCTTCCTTTCATAACAGAAGGAAAACATTTTTGGGATTTGTTTTTTCATCTGGAAACCTCAAATGAGTAAAAGCACATATCAGTAAAGAAGTTTTGTCAGGATATTTTCAATGCTTTCAGAATTGCCTCCTGTTGTCAACAGTCATGCAGAGCATCACCTCTGCCATTTACAGCCAAGGGAATCCTTAGCAGACAGAGCACTCTAATGTGCAAATGCAAAATAAGAGGATAACACTTAGCAATCCTTTTTATTTGGTTTAGCACACATAAATGATGGCAAATGCCAATTACATAGGCCTTGACCTTTGCAGATCCTTATCAAGCAATACTTGGAACAGTGAAGAACATGAATTCAAAGTGTCTGAATGCTGTGTGTGGTGGATGCACGAGCTGCATTTTGAGAAGAGATAACATTTATTGATATGTTTCCTACATCACAAAATTTTTTTGATTTCCAGGAATTATTATACACTTATCATTTTTTATTATCCATCTGCTTCTTATCCACTACCTTCTTATCTGATTTAAATTAACAATCTCAATCCCAACACAAGCATATGGCTACTATAAGGGGATACACTATTATTTCAATGGGAGACAGGCACACAAGACACTCAAGTGGTTTCTGATGTCTTCATGATTGTGTCACGCCCTCCCTTAAGTTTCACACCAAAAGCCCCTTACCCTGTGAATAATTCCTGCAGAATGAAGATGCTTGATACCACAGAGCATTTGGTACAGCAGATAAGACATTCGCTCATGGTCTAGCTCCATCTGAATGACCTGGCACAGATTGGCATCCATTAACTCCATTACCAAGTAACTGAATGAAAAAAAATCAACAGGGTTATCATTTGTGTTGAAGAGGAACCACAGCATTACCTCAAATAAATAACAACACCTTCTTTCTTGTTTCAAAATCCACTTGATTTTTGATGACGTAACTGAAAACCGAGTCCTTTTCACTAGTACAACTGGGGTGTTTTGTTTCTCTCTGCAGAGACATCACTCTTAGTGTCTCACACCTTACTGGGAAGGTCAGCCCTTTCTTGGTGCATCCCCCTTTACAGAGGCTGTACCTTACATAACTAAATTAGACAACATGACACTGAAACATGCAGAGAACAAGAGAAACAAGCCCCAAATAATAGGACTTCTTGGCTTTTGAGCATTATAAGGAGTGTCTAGCACAGCATGTGTAGTAGCAGAGATGATTGACATGCTAAAATATGCACAGGAAGAGAAACTAGCAGGCTTTACACACTATAAAAGCACTCAGGAAATACAGAATTTGGCACCTTTTAAGTATTCTCAATATAGCTATGCAGAACATGTAGATGATACATGATCTCTTTTCAGAGGGTCTTACAACCTCTGTATTCTGCTTTACACTAGAACATCCAACACTTCTCTAAAGTATTAGTTTAATTGCTGCTTGTGTTACTTACACATCCTGGAACTCCTCCAGGGATTTTTGGGGTGTGAAGACATTTAATAAACTGATAATCTGAAAAAGTAAAACAAGACAAAAGGATGAATAGAAGTGATAAATAGATGAACCCATTTTGAAGTGTGTGTGTGCTAAAGGATAAACTCTTTTTTTATTGCTCATTTTGTATTAACACTTTTCACTTAATGGATCAGTCAGCAACATTCAAAATAAAATACTGCAGATCCCCAAGATTCCCTGGTGCATTTGATATGGCTTCTGAGAGAAGGATTGGTGATCCATGACAAACCAAAATCCTAAGGGTGAGACAGCCCTCTGAAATTTGAAGTTACACATTCAAAGACTGAATTCAGCCCAATATGGCATGGCAGCCCTTGTGCTGGAAATACAAATTGAGAACTCTCCTTTGAGTGAAAATAATGAAGGACCATTTTACAAAAAATACACCAGTTCCTTCTCTCTGACATGGCCTAAACTCATTTGAGAGCAAATACACATACAAGATTACATAAATTCCACAGTGAGAGTATTGCTTTTTAATAGAAGCTTTTTAAAACAGCCAGATCATTCTGGGGAAATGAAGGAGGAGACAGGGATAGTCATGATCAACCAGTGGAAATACAAGGATAAATCAAAACCCATGGGGCAAAGGACACTGTATATGAAAAGTCCTGCTGCTGCCACTTTAAGGTCAGCTCTTTTTTTCCCCCACCTCACATCATACTTTTCCAGCTCATTTATGCTGCACATAAGGAGAAAGAGATGCTGCAAGAAAAAAATCACACTTAAAAGAAAACAAAAGGGCACACAGGTATGGCAACATGTTACAACAGTTATCAAGGATCTGTATGAAAATTAAAGATTCCTTGATAATTCAGTGGAGCAAGCTTACATATCTTGCTAAAAAAAAAGAAAAAGCAGGCTTACACAGTGCCTGGCAGATAGTTGCAGTTAGCAGATAGATGGTCACAATCAACATATAGCCCTGGAACAACTCTTTTGCTGGGGTGCAGGAATATTTTAATTCATTCTGGATATTAAATGTTATCCAATACGTAGTGAGGGTAAGAAGCAGGAAAGCCTAGAATGTGCTATGCTGCTCATTTCAGCAAGAGCACTGGATGGAAGGAATGGCATAAGATCTTGGGATTTCAGAGTCCCTGAAACATTAGCTTACACATGAAAACTTGAGAATGGAAAAGTGCTTTGGGTTCTTAATTGTCTTCAGCAGTTTTTGCAGCAATCTTCACCATGATGATCTCTCATTTTGTAGAATACATCTATATGACTAGGTTTCAGGTGAAGTTCAGATCTAAGAGTCACTCTTGTGTGACTACTCCAACTTAAAAGACACTGCTTTTGAGTCACTAGAGAATGCTGCCAGGATTCCAGCAGCCATTTACACATTTCTGGTCAAGGAGTTTACAGAAATGCATTCTGCTGTCTTCCTCCTTTATCAGTCCAGCACAACTTAGCACAGCCTTTAAATAAACACATGGGAGATCCTCACACTCCCATGTGGCACACAGTAACAGAAAGCCTGCAGCCCCTTAGCACACTTTACTTTTCATTTCTTATGCTATAACAATGCATTCTTTCTTAAAAAAAACCAAAAAAACCCCCAGACCACTAAAAATCCCCACCCACCAAAAAAAAGCACCCACCAAAAAAAAGCACCCACCAAAAAAAAGCACCCACCAAAAAAAAGCACCCACCAAAAAAAAGCACCCACCAAAAAAAAGCACCCACCAAAAAAAAGCACCCACCAAAAAAAAGCACCCACCAAAAAAAAGCACCCACCAAAAAAAAGCACCCACCAAAAAAAAGCACCCACCAAAAAAAAGCACCCACCAAAAAAAAGCACCCACCAAAAAAAAGCACCCACCAAAAAAAAGCACCCACCAAAAAAAAGCACCCACCAAAAAAAAGCACCCACCAAAAAAAAGCACCCACCAAAAAAAAGCACCCACCAAAAAAAAGCACCCACCAAAAAAAAGCACCCACCAAAAAAAAGCACCCACCAAAAAAAAGCACCCACCAAAAAAAAGCACCCACCAAAAAAAAGCACCCACCAAAAAAAAGCACCCACCAAAAAAAAGCACCCACCAAAAAAAAGCACCCACCAAAAAAAAGCACCCACCAAAAAAAAGCACCCACCAAAAAAAAGCACCCACCAAAAAAAAGCACCCACCAAAAAAAAGCACCCACCAAAAAAAAGCACCCACCAAAAAAAAGCACCCACCAAAAAAAAGCACCCACCAAAAAAAAGCACCCACCAAAAAAAAGCACCCACCAAAAAAAAGCACCCCACCAAAAAAAAGCACCCCACCAAAAAAAAGCACCCCACCAAAAAACCCCAAAACAAACCCAAAATAGAAAGAAAACACTCAAAAAAGCCCCAAAAAACAAACCCCAGCAATACACACACCATTTCTTCAGTTGCCTACAGAAAACTTACATTTTTATGATTCACACACTTCATAAGGACCAGCTCCCTGTAAGCTCTTTTGGCGTGGGTTTGGTTCTGAAAAGGTCTGCTGAGCTTCTTAATGGCCACGTTTCTGTCAAGGACAGCATCATATGCAGCACTGCAGTAATTACAAGCACAGGGGTTATGGCACCTTAGCAGATGTCCTGCACTTCTCATTTCCCCTATTGCCATTTTTTTCCACTGAGGAAAATACAGGGGCGAAAAGGAAGGAGTTTCTGTTGAGAGGAAAATCAGGTATCAATAGGAAAAATGTAGCACCACATTGCACTACTGTTTCTGAACTCCAGTTCCATAGGAAGTTGAGGCTCATCAATAAGAGGTGGGGAAAAAAAACCTAAAAAGCTCTGTATGAAGATAAAATAAAAGATAAAATAAAAACTGGGTAAGAAAAAGAAGTTATTTCATAAATCAGCTCTGTGTGCACTGAGAGCCTGTTGATTTTTCTGTCACAATTAAGGTCACCTCCACAAAGGGGCTCAAAAACCAACTGTTTGCTTTTATCTTATAATGAAAATATTTGTTACATGTGTTTAGCAAAAAAGATTTTGAGAACTTGAAGAAATATAGGCTCTGGCTTGTAAAGCAGGCTTTTAAAGCTGAACTTCTAAAATTCTTTTTACATTTAAAAATGCTTTTTACAATCCCTAGTTATTTTTATAACCCTCACCCTTCCATGAACTTGAAACACTTATTTTGATGGTTCAGATGTAACTGCACAAGTTTTGAGTTCTGCATTTTATAAAGCACACTAATCCTTGGAAAGGAGAACATAAGCCACAAGTAGCACCACCATCACAACATGCTGATTTAAAAGAAACTTGCACTCCTTTGAGATTCAGCCAGCAAATTATAACCAAGTCAGCAAAAGAGAACCTACTGTAACCTCAGGCAAGCTGTCAGCTGACCCACTGACTCTAACTATTACAGGAACAAAAATATACTCTGCAGTCTCTTCATATTCAAGCTCAGAGATCACATCAAAATTTCCAAGAAAAAAAAAAAACCCAAAATAAATTGCTCAATTTAGTACTTCAAGAATATATTTCTCATCCCTTCTGTATCTGCAGATGAGATAACCTCTTAAACTTCAAACGAGTCCTGCCAGGACTCTTCAAAACTATCATCAAACCATTGTTCCCACTCCCATACACCCATCCCCACCCTGCCCNTCAAAATTTCCAAGAAAAAAAAAACAAAATAAATTGCTCAATTTAGTACTTCAAGAATATATTTCTCATCCCTTCTGTATCTGCAGATGAGATAACCTCTTAAACTTCAAACGAGTCCTGCCAGGACTCTTCAAAACTATCATCAAACCATTGTTCCCACTCCCATACACCCATCCCCACCCTGCCCCTGACATTACTCCAAGATGCAAAAACTTCTTGCCTAAGCTTTATGCTCTCCAGTCATCTAGTCTCCCAGCTAATGCTCCCCTACTCTAGCTTGACAAGTCCTTAGATCACACTATAACATCATACATCATGAAAACTTGTCTTTACTCCTCAAAAAGAGCATAAGAAACCATCAGGATTTCAACCCGAGGACATCATCAGACTCATCTATTTTATACTCAACCCAATAGCTTTGTCTTCAAAGCTTACACTTTCTCCTGACAGTGTTCACAGCTATAGGAACCAGTGAGGTCATAAAAAAGGCCAAAAGTCTACATAAACTGCTTCTATGATTTTAATTACACATATCCTTAAGCCTGTAAGAGATGTCTTCATTGTCTGCCCTGGAAAACTGGACCTTGCCCCTGCTTTCATCCTATTACAGCCCTTTCAAATTAGTTTTGAAATATTTCTAGACATCACAGACAGTATAAAAATATATCACAGGTGATATAAAAAAACCAAACCACGATAACTTGCAAAGCACAGCAAAAAAACTCTGCAGATCAATTTCCTTGCTTCCAGGCAGAAAGCATTCATTTAAAACCCAAAGAAACTCTTGTTCCAACATCAGCAGAATTCTGTTCATTTCATACAGCCTGAGCATTCCTTTCCCTCCAACCTCTTCTAAACCAAAGTGATCTGTGTGTCTCTCTCTCCCTTGTAAAACAAAGCAGTTCTCTAAACAATGCAGAGGGGTATCTATTACATCTCCTCATGGTGGTTTAAATAGCATCTATCAAATTGAAGTCAGAAAACTGTTCTCTGCTCATTTTGCCTTTTATATTTTCTGTTTCTATCACAGACTTGATGAGTGGTTAAATGCTTGTGCAGATTTTACAACTACAGCTCAGTCTAATAAGCTACAAGCTCTCTTCCAGCCATCTTGCGCTGTCACCAGGCCCCTAAAAGATGAGGATTTTATGCAAGCAGACCCTACACAGACTTTCTCCCAGATGTTAGTGTGATGTAGAGAGAGCAAAACAGCCTACACTTGTACTAAGAGTCATTTCTGCAGAGTGAAGAGAAATCTCTCTGCTCAAGGAACTCCAAGCAGCTTGAATTCTTCCTGCTGGCAAAAGTGACTTTGGGAACACAGATAACTCCCATTGCAAGCTCCCACAACTAAATTTGCAATGGCACTGAAGGCAATACAGCCAAACATTACTTTCTCACTTTCTCATTATTTCACAGGGCTCCAATGACAGTTATAATTAACACTCACACCACATTGATTTCTCTTTTGCATATAATTTAATAATTATCATCCCTGAAAAGATATTAGTATCTCTAGTGTTTCTATAGCAGGAAAATCTAAACCTGCCCTGCTCTAGATTTTGATCAGTGCTCAGAGATTTGATGTCAGATTATTGAAAAATTATTAAATAGGCCCCTTTTCATCAAGACATGAGAATTACAGTTGTGTGGACTAGTACTAGACAAGGCAGAAGTCTTTAGCAGCTCAGCTCTTCCAGCATGGGTTCCACCCACCAAGCTCCAAAAATTCAGATTAGATAAGACTGCTGCACTTGCTGGCAACAGTCCCAAAAGTCCAGTTAGCATTTATCTAAAAATAATCTCCTAAAAAACCAAGTGTCACCATGGACTAAAGCTCCAGCAGCTGGGTAACCCCTTGCTCCAGCCAGACAATAATTATTTATCTCAAATTCTAGACAAGTGTCTATTGATCTCAAGTTATCTGAAAGGAAAAAAATCCAGAAATAGGGCAGGCTAGGAGAAGCCTAAAACCCTCTGAGAGGTTTTCCTACCTGTGTCTGCTCTTACTAAGAGAAAATTAGGAGTAAAGAAAGCCTTAGAGGTTACCATTCTGAATACCTGAGAACATTATGGGATGTGACAAATTTCTCTCTTGCTCTCAGTGATTTTTACAGTACAAAAGCAAAAATTACAGGGTTGACTTGGAATTTCATTTGCACTGCTTCTGGAAACAGAGAATTATTTTTCAATTGTGAGGAGAACTTCCTCTTGCTAGTTACATTTTGCTGTGTGGAGAAACAAACCTGGTGCTACCATAGTCACCAGCAGGAGAATTTATCTCAAGTGACCATGCCCTTTCTGCCTCAGGATATCCATTGGCTATCCATTATTTTTGCAATTTTAGACAATGTCAGTGACCAGCAAACTGTGAAGAAGTGCAAAAGGCAAATCCTATTTTAAAAGCATAAGAAAAACTGCTGATACTCACCAAACTATTCCCTGAGCCCCAGAGCCAATAGGTTTCAAGTTCTGATAGCGTTTGAGAACTGTGAAGGTCGAGTCACCTACTTCCACACTGTAGAACTGGTTGTCAACTTTGCTTTTGCTCATGTTGTAATGTTTAGCAATATATGACACATCCACTTGTTTCCCAAATCCCTGTGGTGCAAGAAGTGGAGGGGGGAGAGAGTGGAGGAAAAAATAAAACAAGAAACCAAAGCTGGTAAAACATCAGAATACTGATAAAAGTACAATCAGCCTAGTTTTCCAGTATAAAATCTTCCCATTTTAGGCTCACTGTCAGAGATCTACATGGATCTTTAGAAACAATCACAGGTTGTATGAAATTCTTTCAGTAACCATAAAAAAAACCCAACTGATTAAAGAAAGTTAGGCAATTCTTCAGCAGATGTTTGTGACAGTTACTCTCAACTGTTGCTCTCTGCTTTGTGAATATGGGCTTATGCATTCATATGGATTCTGCCCCTGATTTGTACTCCAATAGATATCTTTACACAACAAGATTTACACCAGTTTAAGAGCGAGTCAAGAGAAAAAGGAGTTAGACTGACACATGGGTACATCCAGCCAAAGAAGGTAGGGATGAGAAGATCAATGAAGAAACACTAAGAGATTCCTTGACAGTGGAATTTCTTTATGAGCAGGATCTTCAACAGCAATTTAAAAGGAAAATGCAGACAAAAATACAAGAAAGAAAGAGTACGTGAAAAGGATGAGGCAAAGATGTTTGGAATCAGTTTGTTCTGAGGCACTAGATCTGAAAAAAAAGCAGTAATGCGGGAAGAAGCAAGATACAATTAAGATTAGGAATGAGAAATGGTATCACTAAAATTTGACCAAAAGGATGTCACCCTGAGAAATGGTAAGTACACTCCATTTATCAACAGCTGAGAAGGACCATAGAACTACAGTGTGTTAAGAGCCAAGATGAGATTCTCAGTTTCTCTTTATTTATTGCGTCTGTTGAGAAGACTCTGTGTTTCAAATGTCTTACACTTGTCAGGAAACTAGAATTACACTGAGACACTGGGTATTTAGGAAGTTTTCTTCTAGTACACAGACAGGGCAGCATGAAGATTGATTACATGAAATACGATGCCCCAAAGCATGTCATGACTTTCTTTAAAAAAGGGTAAAGGAGAGGAAAATAGCAGTATTCAAAAATTAAACTTCTCCAAATAATCACATCTTCACAGTATTGTCTGTGAAGACAATAATCACTAATGAAAAGATTCTCTTTTTTCTAACTAAAGACTATAAGGGTTTTAATTATTTAATCACAACTTCCATTAGAAATAGACAGTTCTTGATAGTGTAAAAGTCACAGAAATCTAAGATCTAGGCCACTTGTTGCTGAGGGCTTATGAATACCAGATAATCTCCTGTTGGATAGAAGGCATAATTGTAGGTTATTCTCCATCAATCTTATTAAATCATGTAACCATACTACAGTGGTTTATCAAAGTTAGGATAAAAGCAAAAAAAAAAGATCAGATGAATTAACCAATCAATGGAGAGAAATGTAATTAATAAATTTGGTCTTTTCTGTGTGTAAAATGAAAATTTGTTTAAAACCACGTTAAACAGTCACTGATGTAATATTGCATCTCAGAAGTCTATAAAAGTTTTGTTCAAGACAAACAGGCATGACTGAAAATAAACCAAGTTAGCAGAATACAGAGGAAAAAATGTAAAGAGAAATCAAGTCACTTAAAGCTTTGTTTGTTTTTTTGTTTTTCTTCCAAGTTCACAAAAAAATACCCTCAATTTACAAGCTAAATTTTTCTTTCAACAGCATCAGTAGAGAACCAGTTCCAATTTAAGTATTTAAATAAGCTGAGAAACCCTTTCTGGAGGTTGAAAGGGATTAAACAGGGCAATAAATACTTCTGACGTTGCTATCCTAGAGAACTAGCACATTTCTGATTCACATGAAATATTCTCTTCATGTGCATGGCCAGGTCCACAATATCTCATCTCAGGAATCCCATGTCTTATTTTTTCTATTAAAAACCCCCTAATTGTAGCACAGCTAAGGAAGTACTGTGAGAAATTCTAGTAGTAAAGATGTGCTTTCTACAGGTAAGAAAATCCAGGATTACTCTCCAAGTAAAAAAAACCCCAAAACCACCACATATTCCAAATAAAAATATTCTATGTAGCTAGGGTTTAAAAAAAACCCTGAAAATTCTGATGGGCCATGGATGTCTTGATGTTGATAAGAAAAAATAAATTTAAAAAATTAATTAAGGAAAATATAGATCAAGTATTTAGTACCCTTCAGACTTCTCTTTTTTAATTCAGCATTTAAACTTTAATGTTTTATTCTACTCAGAATAGACTATTATGAATTGTGCCATTTTTCAGTAAGAATGTGTTGAGTCCTACAGACAAAATTTATTGATGTTATCAGCCTTGCAAAAACCTTATGAAATTCTGTGAGTCCAAAAGAGAAACCTTCTTTTCCTTCCTTTTTATTACAATAGAAAAGCAGGTGTGCATTAAAAAGACATCTGTTCCAGAACATGATTGGGGTGGAGACCTAGAGTAATGCCAAAAATAGGTATTTTTATAATACAAATGGAGGGGGGGAGCTAGGGGAGGAGGCAGAAAAGGGCATAATTATCCCGCCAATGTTAATTAATATTTCCTAGGAAGGACTTTTTCTTTTACCTTAAGATGAATATCCTAAAGATTCTACTCTTGCTCAGTTAGTGCCTCATCATATAAAGGTAGTAGACTGAAGAACACAAGCTGTGTGTCAAGAGGAAAAGGCTGTAATTAGGTATGTGATACCTTGATAGCATGAAAAGCTACACCTTTTTAAGGCCATGGGAGAAAAATGACCACAAAAATATTTATGACAGGAAAAATAAGTCCATGGTACTAACAATCAAAATTGGTTTTTTTAATAAGTCTATATTTTGTAGAAAGTTCACAGTAATGAAAAAAATCAATTGGTAGCAGGACTTGGACTTAGAGCAGAACTACTAGTAAATCACATGGCACTTGATTTCCAAGTTAGCATTATGAATAAGCATGGAATAAACAATATTGCTATCTGGAGAGTTAACTAATCTCTAAATAAGGATCTGTATGTTTGGAACAAGTATTACCAGGACAGAGATATAACCCATACTCCACTCAGTCCAATACAAATGAAAAGAATCCCTGAGAGCTAAGATCTTAATGGAACAAAACAGTTAATTGAGGGACTGTATTTGTGCCGAATGCTAACTATATGCTTAATCTTTTTTGGTGATCAGAGCCTACCTTTATGGAGAGAATAAATTAACATTCAGGTGAATTAATTCAAAGATCTGAAGGTATTTGTGCCTATGGCAGAGGGGTTGGAACTAAATGATCTTTAATATCCCTTCCAACCCAAATTATTCTATGATTTTAAGTGTCTGAAGGACAAAATCTTCCTGCAATATCAGGATAGTGACAACTCTCTGGATACTTGCTGGAGGCGTTCAACATTAATAATTCTCTTTCAGAGATAAAAATTAATCAAAAGTCATGTTGATTTCATCACATATGCTTTAAGAAACACCCATTTTGTTCCTTATGTGCTTCTGAATATCTTTAAGTGACAGTAAAGGAACAATAGGGTGGTCTTTCTCCACTAAATCAAGCACCTGAAGTACAGTGACAGAGAGCATTGGCTACACACAATCATGCACTGATTGATGCCAAGAATAAAGAGGCACGGGACATCAAAGTACTTTTGCTTCCACACAAGTAATAGTTCTTTCTTTTCTAGAATTGTGCTTTTGATTACTTGGACAGACCTCATAATATAAAGGAAAACACCCTGTGTTTACCATAATTCCACGTCTAATAATGCAGCATTATTTTCCTGAAAAAAAAAAGAAAGGAACGTTGTCCTCAGTGTCCCTCTAGCTAGTTAGATTACTGGTATTCCATCTCAGAGATAAAAAAAAAAAAGAATTCAAGCAAAAACACTGCCCAGAAGTAAGCAAAAAAAGTAATCTTTCATTCATGATGGAAAATAGGCACATAGATTTGTGACTAATAAATGCATATATGTTAACTTCATCTAACAAAAAACCTCACAAATTGGACAAATCAATAAACTTTTTTTCCTCTGTAACACAAAATCAGTTCCATCCTCATGGACTTAGGAGTTTTGTGGCTGAACAATTTCAAGAGTAATTTTGCAATTTCAAGAGTAATTTTGGCATACAAAATGGGCTATGGAGCCATCTCATTACTTCAGAACCTGCACAGCAAATGGAGTTTAACTGGAGACAAGAAAAATTCCACTATTTTAATTACCTTGACTTACAGTAAAATAGACTGAGGGGCAGAAAATTGTAGTCATAGATTACAGTGTAAAAGTCTCTGTCTCCCAGATTAAAAGCTTTAGTTTGCATATTTCTATAAAAGCATTTCTGTGTATGTATGGTTAGGTTGTTTGATTCATCATTAATTTCCTCTGTTTGCAAGCTCAGCTATTATTTCTACCTTAAACAGAAAACTCCAGAACATTAGCTGACATTTTATCAAAATGAAATGAAAGTGATTAAAGAGTTACAAAAAGAGAAATTAAAGAGTAAAAAAGAGAAAATAAATTGCAAAATAAAAGGTATTTTTGTGATGCACTCTCCTGTTTTTTTAATTTATACACATTCTGACAACCAGTTATTTGCAGTAAACTGCTGAAATTAAATTTTTTTCCCTACAGTTGAGGCATGATCTGCAAAAATGAATTACAAGTATGTACTGTACCTTGTTTTACCAGTAAGGAACACACACCTGACAAAAGGCAATCTTCACATCCAGAGTAGGTTCACCACAATAATACAAGAAATGGCGGCTCATAAATACCTGCAATTATAGAAAAGTGAAGATGGAAATTTTGTGTGTCTGCTGATATGCAAGAATAATGCAGGCCTATCTGCATTTGGGTTATAAAACCAACCCAAGTTGCTACTCAGCTCATGAACAACAGAAAGTAGTTAAAACACTGAAATCTAAATAGGCTCCAAATTCTTTGTGATGCTCATCAAGGTCATAGTCTGAAATACGACCTGGTCGCATCTGCAAAATTTCATAGTTACTGATGCCATTACCTCAAAAGTTGTCATGCCACTTGAATATTCCTACATCAACAAAAATAAAAATCAGGTCAATAATGTTCTAAATAACATGGGAATGGGAGACATTTTTATGGGAAGGGAAAAAACTTCTCTGTGATATCCAGTGATGGGACATGAGGCAATGCATGCAAGCTGGAACACAGGAGGTTCCACAGAAAAAAAACTGGGCTGGAAAAGGGTTGGTGTGGGGCAGAAGCAGGAGATGGGAGAAAAGAGGGATATGTGGAACCTGCCTGGATGCAAACTGGGGGGGGGAGAATGGAAGGACTTGAGTGTGTTCCATGAAGGTATGAAACACTGGAACAGGTTTCCCTGAGATGTGGTGGAGGTCCCATCCCTGGAGATATCCAAAGCCAGGCTGGATGAGGCTCTGAGCAACCTGATCTAGTGCAGGATGTCCCTGAATTAGATGATCTTTAAGGTCTCTTTCAACCCAAATAATTCTATGATTCTAAGATACAACAAT